>CATOUR010000629.1:0-54007 GCA_951848785.1 Callosobruchus maculatus | reverse complement strand
CAGCTACGGGTGTGGGACTACTGCGTGCAGTATCAGGAGTCGAGTCTGGACTTCATCAGCCGCCTGATGGAGCTGGAGGGGATTGCGTATTACTTCAGCCACGAGGCCGACAGCACACCCTGGTCCTGACCGACGCCCGCCACCCAGCACCAGCCGTTCAGCGGCTACGAGGTCATTCCGTACCACCAGACGCCGTCCGGCGGCAGTACGGATGAAGAGGGCATCAGCCAGTGGGCGCTGGAGGACAGCGTCACGCCGGGCATTTACAGCCTCGACGACTACGACTTCCGCAAGCCGAACGCGTGGCTGTTCCCAGGCGCAGCAGAACCCGGCGTCGCCGAAGCCGGGCAGCATTGACGTGTACGACTGGCCGGGCCGCTTTGTGGAGACCGGGCATGCGGAGTTCTACGCCCGCATTCGCCAGGAGCGCTGGCAGGTGGAGCATCAGCAGATTCAGGCCACGGCCACGGCGGCGGGCATCGCGCCGGGCCACACCTTCACCCTGACTAACGCGCCGTTCTTCAGCGATAACGGCGAGTATCTTGGTGACGGCGGCCGGGTATCACTTTGAGGAGAACCGCTACGCCAGCGGGGAGGGTGAAACCGTTCACCGCACCGACTTCAGCGTAATCCCCGGCATCGGTCTCCTATCGTCCGGCGCAGAGCACCGCGTGGCCGCGCACCTACGGCCCGCAGACGGCGAAGGTTGTCGGGCCGCAGGGGGAGAGCATCTGGACGGACAAATACGGTCGCGTGAAGGTGAAGTTCCACTGGGACCGCCTGGCGAAGGGGGGACGACACCAGCTCCTGCTGGGTGCGCGTGTCGACGCGCTGGGCGGGCCCAGGGCTACGGCGGGGTGCAGATCCCGCGCGTGGGCGATGAGGTGGTGGTGGACTTTATCAACGGCGATCCGGACCGGCCGATTATCACCGGGCGCGTGTACAACGACGCGAGCATGCCGCCGTGGGCGCTGCCGGCAGCGGCGACGCAGATGGGCTTTATGAGCCGCTCGAAGGATGGCTCGGTCGATAACGCCAACGCCCTGCGCTTTGAAGACAAGGCGGGCGCGGAGCAGGTGTGGATCCAGGCCGAGCGCAACCTGGATATCAACGTTAAGAATGATGAGTCCCATGCGACTGAAAAAAATCGAACCCAGTATGTGGGCGAAGATGAAACCTTACGGGTGGCAAAAAATCAGAAAGCAGGGGTGAAAGGTGAGGTGGTTTGCCTGACGGGTAGCAGCCGCAGCGACAAAGTTGTTAATAACTACATTCTCTCAGCGGGTAATACCCTGAGGCTGGAGTGTGGTGAAAGCGCTATCGAATTAACAAAAGACGGCAGCGTGAATATCATCGGCAATAACTTCAACTTTACTGCAAAACAGAATGCGCAAATAAATACGCTTTCCGGGCAGCTGCATTTAAATCCTGCTGAAGGAACCAATGCCATCGATGCACCAGGGGCATCCCACCAGTCAGCGATCCAGCAGGAAGTGGATGGCTTTTTTGTGTTCAATGCTAATAAATAATTATATTCAGCCTGCCACATAACCGGCTTTCCCGTCACCATAGGCGACGGGAAAGCCAGGCATTGAGGGGCAAAAGAGGCACCCTGAAATGAACTGGTTATTCTTTTTTTCCTTTTTGATCCTCACGCTTGCACTTATCTGGAATGACAATAACCTTTTTAATAAGAAACAATGGATCAGCATGGGTCTGATGCTGGGGCTTGTCCTGCTTTCTACGGCCGGCATTGGTTTTCTTTTAAAATGGCTGGCGCTGACATTTTCAATATTTCCGGTCGCGGTGGCTAAACACTACTCCATCATCATATCAATGTCTCTCCTGTGCGTCTGGGGTATGAAATTTACCGTCGTTTTGCTATGCACAATATTTTCTGGTGTTATGGCGGGGCATAAAAAATACAACGCTCCGAATTATGAAAAGATCTCCCGGTCACACACACCGTAGCGTCGCCCCTGTTTATCTTCGCCAGGCTCCTTCTTTCGTTGGGGTGTGTCCTTATGTTTTCAGTTTGTGGCTTAAGTAAGCGTTGTAATTGACGCTGCATTGCGGCTGCTGAAACCAAGACGTTGCATTTACGGAATAAAGATTATGCTCAACCGAATTACCGTTCAGCTCCCCGTCGAGGGACTTCTTTTCTGGAAACTCTCCCGGCCGGCGAGGCGATGTCCGAGTCGTTTGCCCTGACGCTGACCCTGCTCGGCACGGACGCGCGCATCGACCGCAGCAAACTGCTGGGCCAGCCGGTAACGGTGACCATCCCGACGCAGAACCTGCTCACCTCCCGCTATATCAACGGCAAGGTGACCCGCGTGGCGGTGAGCGCCGTTGAGCTGACGGGCACCCGCTACGCGGTGTACCAGCTGACGGTGGAGCCAGACCTGTGGCCGATGAAGCGCGACCGTAACCTGCGCATCTTCCAGGGGCAGACGGTGCCGCAGATTGTGAAAACCCTGCTGGGCGAACATCAGGTCAACGTCGAGGACAAACTCACCGGCAGCTACCGGGTGTGGGACTACTGCGTGCAGTATCAGGAGTCGAGCCTGGACTTCATCAGCCGCCTGATGGAGCTGGAAGGCATTGCGTATTACTTCAGCCACGAGGCCGACAGGCACACCCTGGTCCTGACCGACGCCGCCACCCAGCACCAGCCGTTCAGCGGCTACGAGGTCATCCCTTACCACCAGACGCCGTCCGGCGGCAGTACGGATGAAGAGGGCATCAGCCAGTGGGCGCTGGAGGACAGCGTGACGCCGGGCATTTACAGCCTTGACGACTACGACTTCCGCAAGCCGAACGCGTGGCTGTTCCAGGCGCAGCAGAACCCGGCGTCGCCGAAGCCGGGCAGCATTGACGTGTACGACTGGCCGGGCCGCTTTGTGGAGACCGGGCATGCGGAGTTCTACGCCCGCATTCGCCAGGAGCGCTGGCAGGTGGAGCATCAGCAGATTCAGGCCACGGCCACGGCGGCGGGCATCGCGCCGGGCCACACCTTCACCCTGACTAACGCGCCGTTCTTCAGCGATAACGGCGAGTATCTGGTGACGGCGGCCGGGTATCACTTTGAGGAGAACCGCTACGCCAGCGGGGAGGGTGAAACCGTTCACCGCACCGACTTCAGCGTAATCCCGGCATCGGTCTCCTATCGTCCGGCGCAGAGCACCGCGTGGCCGCGCACCTACGGCCCGCAGACGGCGAAGGTTGTCGGGCCGCAGGGGGAGAGCATCTGGACGGACAAATACGGTCGCGTGAAGGTGAAGTTCCACTGGGACCGCCTGGCGAAGGGGGACGACACCAGCTCCTGCTGGGTGCGCGTGTCGAGCGCCTGGGCGGGCCAGGGCTACGGCGGGGTGCAGATCCCGCGCGTGGGCGATGAGGTGGTGGTGGACTTTATCAACGGCGATCCGGACCGGCCGATTATCACCGGGCGCGTGTACAACGACGCGAGCATGCCGCCGTGGGCGCTGCCGGCAGCGGCGACGCAGATGGGCTTCATGAGCCGCTCGAAGGATGGCTCGGTCGATAACGCCAACGCCCTGCGCTTTGAAGACAAGGCGGGCGCGGAGCAGGTATGGATCCAGGCCGAGCGAAATATGGACACCAGCGTTAAGAATGATGAAACGCACAGCGTCGGCGGCGAGCGCAGCCACTACGTGAAGAAAAACGAGCTGCATCGCGTGGAGGCTAATCAGATCCAGGCGGTGAAAGGCGGCACCGAGATCCTGACGGGCAAAGGCAAGCTGGATGCGGCAGTGGAACAGTACGTTATCGCTTCCGGGACTAAGCTGAGGCTGGTATCCGGCGAGAGCGCGATTGAACTCAACGCGAACGGCAAGATTAACCTGATCGGCAAAGAATTTAACTTTTTCGTTGAAGGGGATGGTCATATCACCACGGGCGGTAAGCTGCACCTGAATACCTCTGGTACCAAGCCGGGCACAACGGCACCTGGTTCTGGGCATAAAGGGGATATCGATGCGGCGGTCCAGGCGAAATTCACGCCACCGAAAGAATAATCGCTTCCTGTCTGCCGCCATGTTGTCCATAACGGCCCTTAAAATTCTTCAGCAATCTTAGAAACGGGTTCACCGATGAAATATACCCTCCAGGAAGGTTCGTTTTCCCTTTTTCCTGCGGCCTGGCAGGATAACAGCATGAACATTATTCGCGATGACGAAAGCGGCCTGTCCGTCGTGGTCAGCCGCGGCCTTATCCCGGATGGCAGCGATTATGAGAAGGAGTTCCATCGCCAGTGGGACGTTATGCGCCCTCAGATGGGCGAGATCGTCCAGAGCGAATTCCAGCGCGTGAAAGCCGGGCCTGACGGCAAAATCAACGGGCTGGAAGTTGAAACCAACTTTGACCATAACGGCCAGCGCCTGTGGCAAAAACAGCTGGCCGTGCAGACGCCGGGCAAACCGGTGTTGATGATTTTTACCCTCTCAGCGCTCAGAGCATTCACTGAAGAGGACGAGGGGCGCTGGAGCGCGCTTAAGCAGAGCCTGACGCTGAACGACAACCGGAATGTGTAAGGCATGAGCGATAACAACGCGGCCCGTAAGGGTGACGAGATTATTCATTCCAGCATCTTCGCGGATATCACCAGCATTGTGGCGGAAGGTGCCGCTTATGCGGTGATCGGCGCGGCTGTGGGGGCAGCCGCTACCGTGGCGGCGCCATTGCTGGGGGCAGGGGCGGCAGCCGCAGGCGTGGCGGCGATTGGTTCCAGCTGTCTGTTAAGCGGCATCATTGGCGGCGTGCTGGCAAACGTGGCGGGGATAACAGACGATATCAGCAGCGCTGCCGAGGGGTTAGGCAATGCGATTTTCCCTCCGTCGCCTGCGGGTAAAATCACTACCGGCTCAAGCAACGTTCTGACGAATGCCATCCGCCGCCGCGCGCGCGGCCGGAACGCTCACGCCAGCAGATACGCCTTCACCTGAACCGCAGTCGCCGGGCAGCTTTGCCGATTACGCGGGCATGCTGCTCTCCGCTGCCGGACAGTTTGGCAGCGAAATGTGGCAGCCGAGCGTGGCGTCTGCCGCCGCGGGAACCTCACCGCTGGAAGAAGATAAGGTGGCGTGTGAAAAGCACTCCGGACCGCAGTATCTGGCGGAAGGCTCGAAAAGCGTCTTCATCAACGGCCAGCCTGCGGTGCGTGCGAAAGATCGCACCACCTGCGAGGGTACCGTTTCCGATGACGTCTCCCCGAACGTGATCATCGGCGGCGAGACGCTGACGGTCCGCGATATCAAAAGCGGCAAAACGCCGGGGCTGGCGCTGGGGATGATTGCGCTCTCCCTGCTGCGCGGGCGTCCGGGCAAGATTTTAAAAAACATGCCCTGCGCGCTGGCATCTGCCGGGGGCGGTATGCTGGCCGATATGGCCGTTAACGCCGTGTTTGGCTCCTCGCACCCGGTTCACGCGGCCACCGGCGTAAAGGTGCTGAATGACGACGATGAGCTTGATTTCTCGCTTCCAGGCCGCTTCCCGCTTCGCTGGCAGCGCAGCTACAACAGCCTGACCACCCGCGAAGGGCTGTTTGGCCTGGGCTGGGCTACCGCTTTCGACAGCTATCTGACGCTTGAAGAGAACCGCGCGACCTGGTTCGACGAAACCGGACGTGAGCTGAGCTTTGAACTGCCGCCAGTGGACCGCGCGTTTTACAGCATCAGCGAAGGCATTATTATCCGTCGCAACGAGAGCGGCGACGTGGCGATTGCCGACGATGACGGCGCGGTGTGGCGTCTGTATAAACCGACACGCATGAATCCATCCGTTCTGCGTCTGGCCTCGCTAAGCGACGAATACGGCAACGCGCTGCTGACGGAGTGGGACGAGCACGGCAGGCTGGTTGGTCTTCACGATGAGCCGCGGGCGATAGACGTTACACTTCGCTATGAGGACGAACGGTTCCCGCAGCGCGTGACCGCTGCCAGCCATTTTGACGGCAGCCGTAGCTGGCCGCTGATGCAGTGGGGTTACGATGCGCGCGGCCAGCTGGCGAGCGCGACGGATGCCTCTGGCGTTGTCACCCGCGAATACCGCTATAACGACCACGGCCTGATGGTCTGGCACCGCCTGCCGGGCGGTCTTGAGAGCGAATACCGCTGGAAAAAATTTGACCACTGGCGCGTGGTGGAGAACCGCACCAGCACGGGCGACGGCTGTCGCTTCACCTACGATCTGGACGCCGGAGTGACGACCGTCGATCACTATGATGGTCAGAAACGTCAGCACTACTGGAACGCGCAAAATATGATTGTCCGCTACGTCGACGAGCGCGGTGAAAACTGGCGCTACGAGTGGGATGACAACGAGCTCCTGACTCAACGCATCGATCCGCTCGGAAACGCCGTTACCTTCGTTTATGACGAGATGGGCAACCGGGTGCAGGAGATCGACGCCGACGGCAATGCCCGCACCACCACCTGGCTTGAGCACCGCGCGCTGCCGTCTGCGATTATTGAAGCCGACGGTAGCGCAACCCGTTTCTGGTACGACGAACATCACGGCCTGAAGCGCGTGGTGGACCCGATGGGGCAGACCACGCTGCTGCGCCGGGACGAGTTTGGTCAGGTTGTTGAAGAGGTGGATGCCGCCGGAAACAGCCGCCATCAGGAGTACAGCGAGGCGGGACAGGTGGTGCGGGCGACGGACTGCTCTGGCCGCACCACCCGCTATAGCTATCATCCGCTGGGCTGGCTGATGACCGAGACGGGCGCCGACGGTGAAGAGACGCGCTATCGCTACGACGCGGCAGGGCGCCCGGTGCAGCTCGATCGCCCGGAAGGCTGGACGGAGTCGCTCAAATGGAACGAACGCGGCCTGCCGGTGAAGCATGCTGGCGCTGACGGTAAAGAAAGTGAGTTCAGATACGATGAGGCCGGGCGCTTAACCGCCACGCGTAATACTCAGGGCGAAGAGGTCCGCCGCCGCTGGGACAGCCGGGGGCGTCTGATTGCTCTTGAAAACGAAAACGGCGAAGCGTATCAGTTCCGCTGGGGGCCTGACTCGCTGCTGCTCGAAGAAGTGGGGCTGGACGGTGTTACCTCGCAGTATCGCTACGACGCCTGTGGGCGCACCATAACGCATACCTTTGCCGCCGGGCACCCGGAAGCCATCACCCATACTTTTGCCTGGAGCGCGAGCGGCCAGCTGGTCGCCCGCGGCACGCCGGAAGGACAGACCCGCTACCACTACACCCCGTCAGGGCTGCTGAGCCGGATTGGGCTGCACCCGGCGCTTTCAGCCAACGCGTGGAGCGCCGAGGCAGAGCAGGAGCTTTCCTTTGAGTATGACGCACTTGGTCGCGTGACGCGCGAAGCGGGCGAGCACGGCGAGCTGGCGTGGCAGTACGACGCCCTTGGCAACCGCACCTCCGTTACGCTGCCGGATGGCCGCGAGCTAAAACAGTTCTACTACGGCAGCGGGCATCTGCTCAGCATTGCTCTCGATAAGCTGTCGGTCTCCGACTTTACCCGCGATGAACTTCACCGTGAAACAAGCCGTACCCAGGGACTGCTGACCACCCGAAGCGAATACGACCGTCTCGGCCGCCTGCATCGCCGGGACGTCTTCACCGGTAACGCCCAGCGCCCGTCGCCGCGCCGCTGGTCCCGACGCTGGGATTACGACTACCGCAATAACCTGGTGCGGGAAGAACGGGACGATAACCCGTTCAGCTGGTACCGCTGGCAGTACGACAGCGCCGGTCGTCTGCTGGTTCAGGACGGCACGCTGCCCGGCCAGGAGCAGTGGCGCTGGGATGCGGTCGGTAACCCGCTCGACGGATCTGCTGAGAAGGTCACGCACAACCGCCTGACGCAGCTGAACGGTGTTCGCTGGCGTTATGACATCCACGGCCGCACCGAGGAGAAAGATAACGGTAAGACTCGCTGGCACTACCGCTATGACGGCGAACATCGCCTGACGGAAGCGATCAGCCAGCCGCGGGATCGCAACAGGCCGCAGACGCGGGTCAGCTTCCGCTACGACCCGCTCGGACGCCGCATCAGCAAAACGCGCCAGCAGATGCTGGGCGGTCAGCCAGTCGGCAAGCCGGTCACCACCCGGTTTGTCTGGGAAGGGTTCCGCCTGCTGCAGGAGCTGCACGGAGACGTGCCGCTGACCTACGTCTACAGCGACCAGGACAGCTACGACCCGCTGGCGCGCATTGACGGCGTTGATGCCCCGGAGATCTTCTGGTTCCACTGCCAGCCCAACGGCACGCCGGAGCGAATGACGGATATCGAAGGGCAGGTGCGCTGGGAAGGCGTTAACAGCGCCTGGGGCAAGCTGCTGCGGGAAAGCGAGACGCAGCTATCAGGATATTCCCAGAACCTGCGGATGCAGGGGCAATACCTGGACCGTGAGACAGGGCTGCACTACAATCTGTTCCGGTATTACGACCCGGACTGCGGACGGTTTACGCAGCAGGACCCGATAGGGCTGGCGGGGGGGATAAATCTTTACCAGTATGCGCCGAATGCGCTGGGGTGGGTGGATCCGTGGGGGTTGAGCCGTGAGTGTAAGGATCCATCTAAAGAAGCTACGAAATGGCAAGGTCAAGGTGATTATAAAGGTATAGATGTCTACAAAAATAGAAAACTGAAAAAAGGCACGATTCTGTATGCATTATATCCGAACGGTGATACTCCTCCATCATATGCGGTGACTTATCCAACCGTTAGGCAAAACAAAGGAAATGCTATAGGCTACCATGAAGCGCTTCAGGTTAAAATAGATCCTCATCGTACATTAAGAACGCAAGTAAAAGCTTATTATGTCAGCGAGGATATTGATGTCGCATATGGAAGAGCATTGGCTAATAACATTTATGGCCGAGGGGGAGGGATGCAATTCTTTATCCCTGAGGAATTTAGACATCTACTGATACCGGGGAAGGTTATAAGCATATGATTGATTTTGAAATTAACATGGCAGATGGAAAAGTTAAGCTAGACAATAAACATCTTTTGATACAAAGGGAGGATGAATTTATAGTTTCGGAACTATACAAATACCTTGAGTCAATAAACAAACTGCAAAGATTTATTCCTTATCATTATACCGTTAATGCCGTTCTTTGGTTTAGTAAAGAATTTGAGCTTATAGTACGCCCATTATGCTTTAGTAACTTGCCATTTATGGTACAATTAATTTATAAAGAAGGTGAATATTATAAATCAATAAATGATTGGAATAAAGTTTCTAACATTGATATGTTAAACAACGAAGTAGATTTCTTATATCGCTGGGTATCGGAGGTATATGATCTTGGCGAACCAGATGAAAAAGAAAAACATAGTGTAACATGGAGTTTGGAATGGGGTGATAT
Organism: Callosobruchus maculatus; assembly: GCA_951848785.1. Lineage (NCBI taxonomy): Eukaryota > Metazoa > Arthropoda > Insecta > Coleoptera > Chrysomelidae > Callosobruchus > Callosobruchus maculatus. Next base: position 44,643 of record CATOUR010000629.1, on the reverse strand, counting down.
AACTATTTGCTATGATATTAAATCATTTAACTGCGGTATCTATTTAACATGGAATTAACCATAAAATAAATAGCACATATTGATTATTTTTGGTATTTTCTTTTTTAATAATCGACACATATAAAAACCTCAATGGCCTAGGGCCGTGAGACAGGGTTGCACTACATCTGTTCCGGTATTACGACCGCGGACTGCGGACGGTTTACGCAGCAGGCCCCGATAGGGCTGACGGGGGATAAACCTTTACGAATCTTCGCCGAACCCTGCCAAGTATATTGGCCCGCTTGGATTATATAAGGTTGAAAGCGCAAGAGCGCGACAAAAGAGCATTAAGCGGTAATCATTATTTCTTAGATCCGGGCCAACATTTACCTGGTGGGCTCCAGAAATGGTGATAAATTCGTTACCAACATCAACCCCAGTAGCTATAAGGGCGAATGTAAATTGAATAAGATGCCAAATGAAACGATTATTGCTATTGATATGGCTGGGAATCTTATCAAAATCCGGGTTTTTGATCAGCATTTGATTAAAAAATTGCAGGTACTAGGCTTTTCATTAATAGATGAATTTATGGTTAGACCTGTAAGCGATGATCTGGAAAAGCAAAGGATTATAAGAATTCTAATCAGCCAAGGTGCTCTTTTTTTATATGGTCATGGTTGGTATCCATCAGAAGTGATAGAATATTACAAAGATCAAGGCATAAACTTTGGCAAATATAAGGTTATATATTGGAGTGATAAAGATACGTACCATATAGAGGAAAGGTAATCCTCTAAAATAAACATGTAAAATATATCCAAAGTATTTATGGATTTTATTTTATATTCCACGCATTTCGACTGATTTCTCTCTCTTGTTTTTTTCATCATCCGTTCGCCGCTTAGGATAACCTGCTGCAGGAGGTGCACGGAGACGTGCACTGATCTACTTCTACAGCAACCAAGACATACGACCCGCTGGCACGTATTGACGGCGTTGATGCCCCGGAGATTTTCTGGTTCCACTGCCAGCCCAACGGCACGCCAGAGCGGATAGTGGATATCGAAGGGCAGATGCGCTGGGAAGGGGGTACGGGCCTGAGGAAAGCTGCTGCTGGAAAGCGAGACACAGCTATCAGGACATCTCAAGAAGTTATTATGCCAGAACAAATCAGTATATGAAGTCAGGAATGCCTATCATGAATTACGATTCATATAATGAAGTACTCGATTATCTCAAGGTGTTTTTCAACGAAAGAGTGGACTCATCCATTTACTTAGAAAAACTAATGACTTTGATTGAAGGATCTCGCTCTGAAAAAAACGGTGATAATAAGAGCTATTTATGAAACATACATGCAGTATGTTAAACAAAATAGAGATGACATAAACGTTATTGCTGGGGAAAAAGAAATGTGGATTGATTTATTGCACCATTGGTAATAAGACTTTATTATTATGCTGGTGCCATTGGAAATGGGTATAGGAAATGTAATTTCTACTCGGAAAAACTCTCCTCACATGAATGATATCATGTTGCAGTCGGTTATATCATTAAGATCTTGTTAGGCAGTCAAAGTTAAAGCAGGGGAACATGATTGAATTAAGTTTTAATCCGATTACCGGTGAGCTAAAATTTGATGATCTGCCTTTGGGAATTGATACTGAAGAAGGATTTTGTAAGTGTGATTTATACCGCGAATTAGTAAAGCACAACGCTGTAAAGAAAACCATGCCAAATCACTACCTTGCTGAATCAGTGGCGTTTTTCGACAAAGAATTTCAAATTACTATACGCCCAGTATGCTATGGCTTTCCTTTTATGCTTCATCTTGTTGATAAAAACAGTCTATACTATAAAGCATTAAATGATTGGAACGCTCGAACTAATATTCATATGCTAAATGAATCAGTGAAAAGCTTGTCTGATTGGCTGAAAGAATCATTAAACCTGGACACGCCTGATACCACGGAAACAGACATCATTAGGTGGAACTATGAGTGGGGGCGGGTTTCAGTCTCATATGAGACAAAGTCATTTAATCATGGTATATATATAGTTTGGAATATAACGTAGTCACTTCCAGGCAAGGTGGTTGAGATATGTTAGAAATGAAACTTGATGTTCATACTGGATTTGTAGCAATTAACAACTACCCCCTCGAGTTAAAAGATGTTGATACTTTTAAAAATTCCGCATTTTACAAGTGCTTCTCGCCATTGACAACGATAGGTCCTTTTTATTTCTCAATCGATAATATTAAATGGAAAGATCAACTTTTCATTTTGGAACTGAGGCCTTCAGTATTCTCTTTTTCTCCATTAATATTCCTCACTAGTAAGGATGGAAGTTTTTATAAAACCCTGGGTGATTGGGATAAAAGGGCTAGTTTGAGTAATTTATTGGATGAGCAGCAGCGTTTGACTGCATGGGTTGAGAATGAAATAACCTCGAAGCCTAAGCTTAAAATTACCAGCCCCCCATATGGATTTCAATGGGATCATGAATGGGGAGATATTGTTGTACAGTCTAATGAAAAAAGCTTCGATTGTGGTATTTATATTGAATGGAATGTTTGACTAAATAATGTTATTAATTGATAAAACCCCTCAATTTCTTCTCGCCTTACTTGTCTATTAATAAATATAAATGTTTAAAAAAATGAAAATAACTAATCGGCTGAAAAGGAGACATTAGTCCTGGATGGCATTGAAAATGACTTTATAGATTATGGCGCAGAAATAGCATGCCCTGAATGCGAGGGTGTAATAGTCTATTCCATTGCAAACTCATATGAGTTTGACTCGCTCTCTGAAGAGGTAAAATACTTTTTAGTTAAGAAAATGAGATGTGTGAAGCTTGTTAGTGAACATAAGGAATATAGCTACGATGACAGTCAATTAGATGTTTCGAAAAACACATGTTCAAAGTGTTTAAAAGAGTTTTCTACTGTATTAACTTATAAAGAAGTGCAGCCAGCCCGATACCGGGTATATCTTGTGGGGATTTTTGAAGGTGATTTAAAACAGTTCAAACTTTAAAGGTTGAGGTTTAACAATGATTGAAAATCTCATTTGTATTAAAGAAAATGACCTGCTTCAATGGGAGTGTGGTGAAAGTAACATACTGGTTAACATGCCATTTTTAGACTATGCAATGGTCGACTCAACACGCCAGTTAGTCTTTGCGTTAAGCGAGCCAAAGCCATTACCAACCGTTTTGACCATATTCAATGCTCAGGGTGAAAAACTTTTTTGGTGTACACCTCCTGAAGGCGCGACTTTTTATTACTTAACATTCAACCTGTCAAAGGAAGTTGTCGTTGTCTGTAGCTATCCAGCAAAAAAGAATGGCTGGCATGATTGGTTTTATTCCTGGGATATGAAGCGTAACGCGTTATCTCGATCGGGTCCCGCATTTTAAGAAAAAAAGCCAAAAAATAATGACAATAATCGGGTGGAAAATGAGAAATTGCATATGAATATGCATCAGTATGGGCAGAATGCCTAGAAGAATTAGCGATTCCAGGCTCGGGAATTTTAAATAGGTTACTATATGAATATTAATAAAGATAATGAACTTCTTGTGATAGTAACGAACGAAGGAAGATTTTATTGGTTTTTGGCCTTTAAAGAAATGTGGGTTTTAGACAGAGTTAAATGGATAGAGGATTTTGTGAAAAGCGGGATGGAAATAAATCTACAGGATATTCATAAGGAAGATATGACATACCAGTAGTAAATGAAGAAAACGCACAGGTATTCATTGGTAGTTTAATTAAAGATGGTTATTCATACGACAAGGCTGATATAGCTGGGGAGTTTTACAATAGGCTTTCGCAAAAAACGATCTGGTGGGATATATATGATTTAATGCCGGATTTGTTCATAGACTTTGATAATAAAAGACTATGTTCTGAATATGTTGAGAGCATGCATTATCACAAATATGTCCCTGATGGTGGCAAGGTGAACTTGTTGATTTCTGCAGCGATGGAACGTTACCTCAAGATGAAATGTTCTGGATAAAAAATGACACAAATCATAGAAGCCTAATAATCTCTAAAGTGTAAAAGTGTATTTCAAATATACCATTTTTTGAGTGTGAAATGTTTGATGTATCACGTTAATCTTTTGCTATTGCACTGATGAAATATAACGGCATTGAGAAAAGTTGGGCGCTATTATGTAGTCCAGCTTTAATGGTGTACAATTAATGACTGATTAGTTGCAGGAAAGTTACAGTAATTATGATTATTGGTAATTTTAACTGATTAATTAACGAATGCGAACCAAATGGAGATAATATTTATTTGGGTATGTAATTTATTCATTTATAGATGAAGTAATATGAAAAAACAATATTTAATTGATCAGTTAAAGAAAATTGAAAAGCTCATGCGCTCCTCTTTACCCTCTGAGTATAAGCGCTTTATGATTGAGAACGTTAAGGATAGTGACTCTTATGAAATTCAACGAGCAAATGGTGACCAGCTATATGTTTTCAATTGTTTTGACTTACTAGAAGGAAATGATACATATACTATTCAAGCGGTTGAGCTTGACGTTTTATTGATTGGTCAAGATGCTGATCTGGGATACTTTTTGAATTTGTGCAAAGGTACTGATGAGATTTATTCTTTAGATCTTGGAGCGTTAGGAAGTCTGGACATGGATAAAGAAAGTAATAGTATATTTATGCTATAAATCTTTACTTATCAAAAATATAGTTCAGAATTTTGGAAAATCCTCGCCAAATCGTGGATTTTTTCAAAACAAAATCAAACATAATGAGCTACTGGAAGCGAATCTTTCAGTTCTGGTTTTATGAACATTAAATCAGCCGCACACTGATAGACATCAAGTCCTGATTCATCGCTAATTGTACTGACATATTCTACTGAAATCCGCACATCCTTATCCAGCATCATACCTTTCCCGACTGTCTTAATGGCAATATCCATGACCAGATTTTTTGCGTCATCACTACTACACCTGGCATTTACTCGCCATAGCCAGCAAACTACCTGCTATTTATACCCAAGCCTGTACTTTTCATCTCATATTCCTTCGTTAATTAACGATACTTTTGCCATCCATTGCGCCTCCGCATAAACTCCACAGTATCCAGTTCACCAATTACTGCAGTACACTGGCTGGAATTGTCGTTCCAGACCCAGTGACGCTTCTGGTTTTTATCCAGCAGCTATCTACTTTGCCGTTCCCTCCATGTTGCATACTCCCAAACCATCCCCACGTGAGACATTAATGTTGAGCTCTGCGTACTGCTCCGGATTCAGGGTGAGTATCGCTCCGGGCTTTACGTACTGCTTTACCGCAGCTGGAAGCGTTGTGGCATCATCAATAACCCCATCAGTTTTCTCCGGCGATCTCTGGTACGGGTTCAGCACGGTATACGAGCAAAACCGTGAGGCGCAACGGTCGTGTAATCGCGGGTTCGTCGTCATCGGCTACAGCGAATGGGCGCGCCTGTACTGGTGAAAACCTATCGAGGTCACCGTTTATCCCGAAGTGAAAAAGCGGGCTGTGAACAGGCCCTGGCATCCTGAGAAGCACACTATCAGAACGCGAGGGCTAGTTAACAGAAAAAATCCACGCCGGGGCGTGGATTTTAAAACGTCACTCTCGTGAAGAGGGGCCAGGCGTGGTTACACGTGACTTTAGCAATCGCTTCCGATGTCGGATTCAACGTCGCTGACGTAGTTTTTACCGGTGTTTGACGCCTCAACAAGTCGCTGGTAACTGTTTTCCAGCTTCTCTTTCCTGGCGACGAGCCTGCTAATGCTATCTTCATGGCGAGCCGCTGACAGTTTAACTTCAGGGTCAGCCATAAGCCCGGCTTTTTCCTTCAATACCCTTCTTAAGCGCGGTTGTTTGCTCAATTGTGCTATCGATGAAGTTAATTCTCGTCGCTAACGTATTCAGGGCGCGGTTTCCGGTTTCACCCATCTCTTTGAAACCGTCCTGATATTGCGCAATTCTAGCGTCATATTTTGACTGCAGCGGCGAACGTTCTTCAGACTTAATGGCCGCGATCCGCGCGTCTCTGGCAGATTCCATACGGCTAATCTCATGTTTGATGGCTGCAACCTCATTTTTAGCGTTTTGATATTTCTTAATGCGAGTGAGGAACGCTGCTCCGTTGTCGCTCAGCACTTCTTTTGTTGTCGTAGCAGAATAGGAGCGTCGCCCCTCAACCACAATGGTCTTGGTACCAAACATCTTTTCAGCATACTCAGGCGTAGCCATTATTCTCTTGAGGGATTTATTGTTTTGCGCTTTGTCCAAATCATTAATAACGTCGGTTTTTCCTAGGTTATTAAGGAATTTAACGAGCTCAGGCTCACGTTTATTAATTCTACGAATGTCAACCTTCAGTTTGTCAATCTCACTATTTGTTTTCTGAGTCAATCTATTAATGCGTTTTTCTTGATCTTCGCTAATTTTCTGCGGAGTGATCTGTTCTAATTATGCTTCTCTATAGAGACAAATTCTTTTGCTTCATTTCGTTTGTCAATCATTTCGTGAACCAGGTTTTTATCAGACCTGGCGCATGCCAGTTGACGATTTGCCGCACTCGTCTTGAGCGCGATCTCTTTGCTAAGATGATCAACCTCAATTTTTTGGCTTGCCTGAAAGATACGGTTGCCAATATGGTTCAGCTGCGTGAGTTTCTTATCGTGGATCTTCGACTCCTGCTTTTCAAGCTTGTCCTTGACATTTTCAATAAACGACTCGACTTTTTTGGAATCTTTAATGTCAAAGTTTTGACGCATTCGATCGCTGAGACTTGCGAGTAATTCTTTACTATTAGCCACGCTGCCCATTTTATCCAGCGTTTTATTAACGGTTTTGAGATCGCTTTTGTGCACCCGCTCGGAGGTTCTTAGGTTATCAAGTGCAGCAATAAATCGATTTTGTTCACGTACAGTTAACGACATAATTTCCTCGCTTGGCATTAAATTACAATATAAAACCGTTCACAGGACCGGTTTAGCTGTCGGGATGTAAAGTGTCATGTGCCATCGTGTGCTTCTTGCAAAAAACGCTTTTTACTGAAAAGAGGATATTTTTGCGGTGTCGTTTTTGAAAGTTGTGCCAGTAAAAATTAAGTAGATTAAAGCCACTAACTCTATGCGGATAAAGTGTGTGTTGGTGTTATCTATTAACTTTTACAGGAAAGAATAACGATGCAATTAACCAAATGGGCCTGGGCGCTTGGCATGACGACTACCGTACTCGTCGGTCAGGTACAGGCGGCCGATCAGGGGGCACGGCAAGGTCACATTTACCGGCGCAATTATCGACGCCCCTTGTTCAATTACCCCCGATACCATTGAACAAACCGTTGACCTGGGTGAAATTTCCAACAAAGCGCTGGCGAACGGCGGGAAATCGCGTCCGCGACCGTTTGATATCAAGCTGGAAAGCTGCGATCTCGCTGGCCTGACGGATAAAACGGTCACCATCACCTTCACGGGATCGGAATCAAGCGCCCAGCCAGGCTATCTGGCGCTGGTTGGCACGGCCAGCGGCCGCGGCTATTGGCATTACCAATGACAATGGCACCAACATCCCGCTTGGTACGCCGAGCTCGGTCACTAAAACCCAGCAGGGTGATAACACCCTTACCTATGCCGCTTATCTGCAGGGGAACGCGGCCACGTCCTCCGTTGTGCCGGGTGAGTTTACCTCGGTTGCCAACTTCACCCTGGCTTACCAGTAAGACGACGTTGGCCTTGCGGCCGTCTGGTTCGGTTTTTTTGCGGGAAATCTATGAAACATAGTGCTTCATTTGTCACGCCTGTGCGGCTGCTGTGGCTGACATTGCCCTTCGTCTGTGCGGCGTACCGGCGGCTAACATTACCGGCCAGGGGCATGGCAAGGTCAGCATGCAGGGGGCGATTATCGATACGCCCTGCGCGATCAAGGTCGATAGCCGCGATCAGGCGATCGACCTCATCACGCTGCCGTTGGATCAGATCATCAATGCCGGCGTCGGGCCATCAAAGCCGTTCAGCATTCACCTCGAGAACTGCGCGCTGGAACCGATGCTGCCAAACCATCCTGACTGGTCACATTTTCGCGTCACCTTCGACGGGGCCATCACCGATGGCTCGCTCTTCGCGCTTCGCGGCGAGGCCCGCGGGGTCGGTCTGGAAATTATGGATGCCGCAGGCAACCGCATGCGGCCGGGAATCGCCTCCTCTTCGGGGCAGCTACAGCCTGGCGCCATGCGCCTTGATTACAGCCTGCGGCTGGTGGGTAACCACCAGAAGCTGCGCGCGGGGGCGTACCAGACTACGGTGCGTTTCAAACTGGATTATTTTTGATGAGGCACGTTTTTAATTTTTCGGGCATTGCCATGCTGGTCACCCTGGTCTTACAGGGAGGGATGGCCAGTGGGTATGCGGCACAAACCATTCAATTTAATACCGACGTGCTGGACGTCAGCGATCGGGCGCATATCGACCTGAGTCAGTTCTCTCGCGCCGGTTTTATTATGCCGGGGAATTACCAGATGGTGGTTCGCCTGAACAAGACCGAGTTGCCCGAACAGCCGCTCAGTTTTCTGGCGCCGGATGATGATCCAAAGGGCAGTGAGGTATGTCTGACACACGACCTTGTGGCGCTGCTTGGACTTAAATCAGCGCTGCAAAGCACGCTGACGTGGTGGCATCACGGTACTTGCCTGCAGCTGGCGAGCCTGCCGGGCGCCAGCCAGCGTGCCGACCTTGGTTCTAATACGCTGTACCTGAGCATCCCTCAGGCCTATCTCGAATATACCGCTGAGAATTGGGATCCCCCCGGCAGTTGGGATGAGGGGATTGGCGGGGCCATTTTTGACTATAACCTTAACGGTCAGTCTTCGCGGTATGCAACGGGGAGCCGCCGCGAGATGAAATCACTGACGGGTAACGGCACTACCGGTTTTAACGTCGGCGGCTGGCGGGTGCGTGCGGACTGGCAGGCGCGCTACAGCCACAGCGCTGGGTCGTATCAGGACAATCAGCGCGAGTGGGCGTGGAGTCGTTACTACGCGTGGCGGGCGCTGCCGTCCTTGAAGTCGAAGCTGATGATGGGGGAAAACTATCTCAACTCGGGGCTGTTTGACAGTTTCCGCTACACGGGAAGCAGCCTCGAATCGGACGACAATATGCTGCCGCCCAACCTGCGCGGCTATGCGCCGGAGGTGGTCGGCGTCGCGAGGACCAACGCGAAGGTTACTATTAGCCAGCAGGGACGCGTGCTGCACGAAACCACCGTGGCGGCGGGCCCGTTTCGTATTCAGGATTTGAACACGGCGGTTTCTGGAACGCTGGACGTGGAGATACAGGAACAGGACGGCACCGTTCGCCATTTCCAGATGGATACTGCCAATATTCCCTATCTGACGCGGCCTGGCATGGTGCGTTACAAGCTGGCGCTGGGCAAGCCGTCGGATTACCGCCACAACAGCGTGGGGCCGGGATTTGCCACGGGGGAATTTTCGTGGGGGATCAATAACGGCTGGTCGCTTTACGGCGGCAGCCTGCTGGCGGGTGACTATAACGCGGTGGCGACGGGCGTCGGTCGTGACCTGCTGGCCTTGGGGGCGGTCTCGTTTGACTTCACCGAGTCGCGTGCCGTGTTGCCGCAGACGGGCAGCCGGTCCGGTGGCTCCTGGCGCCTTAGCTACTCCAAACGCTTTGACGAATACGACAGCCAGGTCACCTTCGCAGGCTATCGCTTCTCGCAGCGTAACTTTATGAATATGTCGGAGTTTTTAAGCGCGCGCTATCACGGTATAGCGGGAAATAACAATAAAGAGCTCTACACCATTGCTTTCAATAAACAGTTTCGGCAGCTGGGGCTTAGTGCGTATGTGAACTATAGCCACCAGACCTACTGGGACCGCCCGGATAACGATACCTACAACCTCTCGCTATCCCGCTTTTTCGATGCCGGACAGCTTAAAAATCTTGGTCTGACCCTGTCGGCCTATCGCTCTCTTTTTAACCATACACGCGACGATGGCGCTTACCTGAGCCTCTCGGTACCGTGGGGTAATGGGGGCACGCTCAATGTCGATGGCCAGGCGGGAAGTTCAGGCAACGGGGCGATGATTGGCTATTTCGACAACATTGACGCAAACAATACCTACCGGATTAAAGCCGGGGTTGCCCGGCAGGGCCGGGCAGCCAGCAGCGGGTACTTTACGCACAAGGGCGACGTTGCCGAGCTGACCGCTAATACCACCTATGAAGAGGGGCGCTATCGCTCCTGGGGCGGAGCGATTCAGGGGGGCCTTACTGCGACGCCAGAGGGCGTGGCGATGCATCGGGTGAGCAGCATGGGTGGAACGCGAATGATGGTTGATACGGCGGGCATTGCCGGGGTACCCGTCCGCGGATACGGCACGGGAACCCAGACGAACCGCTTTGGCAAGGCCGTGGTTGCGGATATCAGCAATGGCTATCGCAGCAGCGTCAGCGTGGACGTGAACAACCTGGCCGACAACGTCGAGGCAACGCGGTCGGTGGTTCAGGGAACGCTGACGGAAGGGGCCATCGGCTACCGCCGTTTTGGCATGATTGCCGGGGAAAAGGCGATGGTGCAGCTGCGTCTTACCAACGGCAGCGTTCCACCGTTCGGAGCGACGGTGCTCAGCCATCGTGAGAGCCAGGCCGGGATCGTCGACGATGACGGCATGGTATGGCTAACGGGGATGGTCAGCGGGGAGTCGATGCGGGTGATGTGGGATGGGCAAACGCAGTGCGTAGTAACGCTGCCTAACCCCCTGCCGACCGGCGTCCGCGTTCTGCCGTTAACCTGCCGGCCGCAGCAGATATAGCGTTTCAGCCATCCGCGACCGCGGGGAAAACAACCGGGCAACCGTATTCTGCGGTGGCCCAACAACAGCGAGTATATCCGTATGAAACATCATTTATCGTTCACGGGGATCGGAGCAGTGCTGATCTCCGGGCTGCTTTGCCAGAGCGTGCAGGCTGCCGTTACGCTTGACCGCACGCGGGCAGTGTTTAACGGCGCGAACAGGTCGATGAGCTTGAACATCTCCAACCAGAACAAGGCGTTGCCCTACCTGGCGCAGGCGTGGATTGAGGATGAAAAGGGGAACAAAATCAGCGGGCCGCTGGCGGCGCTGCCGCCGCTTCAGCGGGTAGAGCCCGTGGCTAAAGGGCAGGTAAAGCTGCAGCTTACCGATGATGCCCAGTCGCTGCCGCAGGACAGAGAATCAATTTTCTACTTTAACCTGCGTGAAATTCCGCCCAAAAGCAGCAAGGCGAACACCCTGCAGATTGCGTTGCAAACGCGCATCAAGCTTTTCTACCGTCCGGCCTCGCTGCAGCTTGACCGCAATCAGGCCCCGGATCTCTGGCAGAAAAAGCTGGTCTTAACCCGCCACGGCGAAGGCTACCGCGTCAGTAACCCCAGCCCTTATTACGTGACGCTGGCTGCTGCGTACAATCAGCCGGGCGGCGCGCCCATTGCCGGGTTTGACCCGGTGATGATTGCCCCTTTCTCTGAATCGCCGCTCACCGTGAAGGCGGGGGCGCTCGGCAATAAGCCCATTATGACCTGGATTAATGACTATGGCGGCCGGCCAAAGCTGATGTTCAGCTGCGCGCACGATGTTTGCCGGGTTGTTGACAGCAGGGCTGGATAAGCACGATGAATGAAACGACAAAACGCGCCGCGGTGCTGCTTATCGCAAGCGCGCTCGGGCCGGCAATGCCGGCCTTCGCCGACGCGGATAGCTGGGGTGTGGAAGGCGAGCACGGCGAACTGCACGTTTACGGAGAGTTTGTAGAGGGTGCTTGTCGCCTCGATATGGTTTCGCAAAATCAGGAGATCGATCTGGGGCGCATCACGACGTCGCTTCTGCAAAAGACGGGGTCACGCGGGGAAGCGCAGGCGTTTATCCTGCGGCTGCGCGACTGCGTCCATGTCGGCGGCAATATGCTTGATTTGCGCACGGGCAATCGCTACTGGGATAGCGCACAGCCAATGGTTAGCGTGACGTTCACCGCCCCCGCCGATCCGGACGCGCCCGAGCTGGTTAAGGTCAACGGCGTAAGCGGGATGGGCCTGCGTATCACCGACAGCGCGGGCCGGGACATTCGTCTTGGTCAGCGAGGCGTGCCGCATTTTATCGTGCCGGGAAACGGTGCGATGCTGTACCGCGTGCAGCCGGAACGCACGGCCCAGGACCTGTCGTCCGGCGAGTGGCGCGCGACGGTAGGATTTGAACTGGACTATGACTAAGGAGCGCGTCATGAAATGTCTGAGCCGCGGCGCTAGCGCGCTGATGATGGCGGCCGCCGCCGGCGCGACCGCCGGACCGGGATCCAGCAACGTGGACATCGCCATTTCCGGCGAGGTGATTGCTACAGCGTCCTGTACCTTTTCCAGCAACGAGCCGATAAAGGTCGAATTTGGCGATGTGTACATCAATGAGATCGTGGGGACGGCGTATCGTCAGGCGATCCCGTATCAGGTGAGCTGCAAGGGCGACCCGGATGGCAAAACGGTGCAGCTGCAGGTATCCGGCGCGCCCGCGGGTGGCGATACCAGCAGGCTGCAAACCGATGCCAGTGGGCTGACGATAAAGCTGCAAAACGGCAGCGCGACCCTGCCGCTTAATCACTGGATCGATTTTGATAGCAGCAGTCCGCCTTCGCTGTATGCGGTGCTTGAAAAGGAGAGCGGCGCCCGGTTTCAGGACGGCCAGGCATTTAACGCCACGGCAACCCTGAAAGTGGCCTATAACTGAGGCAAGAACGATGATTCACACCCTCCTTAATCGCAGCCGGGCGCATCTGCGCGGCGCTATTTTTACCCTGGTGTTTTCTGCCTCCGGGCATGCTTTCGCCGTCGCGACCGGCGACAGTAGCGACATCGCGTTTCACGGGACGCTGAAAATTCATCCCTGCCACATCAATAACGACCGTGACCTGAGCATTCATTTCGACAATGTTGGTATCCACAAGGTCGACGGGCAGCGCTACAGGCAGACCATCAGCTACCAGCTGGTTTGCGATGATATCGATCCAACCTGGCGTTTGACCATGATTGTGAAGGGCAGCGCCGCCTCCTTTGACGCCAGCGCGCTGAGCACCAATGCGGCGGGGCTGGGGATCCAGATCCTTCAGAACGGGCAGCCGTTTGAGATCAACAAGGCGCTGGATATTACCTATCAAAATCCGCCAACCCTTGAAGCGGTACCGGTAAAAGATCCGAGCGTCAGCGAGCTGAGTGAAGGCGCGTTTAGCGCAACCGCGACGCTGCTGGCGGAATACCTGTAAGGAAATAGCATGGACATATTCTACACGCGGCGCGGGGCGCTGGGATTACTGTTGCTCATCACCACCCACGCCGCGTGTGCGGCGGAGGGCGGCGTAAAAGAAGTAAGTAATAATCTGCGGTTTGACGGCCAGCTGGTGGCCGATCCCTGTGAGCTCGATCCCGCCTCCGCGGCCATAACCCTCGATTTTGGCACGGTAATCGATACGTATCTCTATCTACATACACGCACCCACGCGCGGCCGTTCGTCATCAAGCTCAGGGAGTGCGACCTGACGCTTGGCAATCAGGTTGAAGTGACCTTTAAGGGCGCTGAGAGCGCGGAGCTCTCCGGCATGTTGGCCGTGACGTCTCCTGCCGATAGCGGTCTGGCCATCGGCATGTCGCTGCCGGACGGCACGCCTTTACCTTTCAACAAGACGGTAAAGGCGTTTTCACTTCAGAACGGCACCAGCGAGTTGGCGCTGGAAGGTTACGTGATAGGTGAACCAGGCGCGCTCGCCAACCGCACACTGCGCCGCGGCGAATTTAGCGCGCTGGCGACGTTTGAGCTTAATTACCCCTAGGGAAAATCTTATGAAGATAAAATTGCCGTTGCTGGCAATTCTGCTGCTGCAAAGCGTGGCGGCGTCGGCCTATGAGTGTGACAAGATTGGCTGGCACGGCGGCGACGCCGATATCCATATTAACGTCAGCTCAGATGTTAATACCGGTAAAAACAGTATCGTCGATCTGGCGCCCCAAATTACCTGCAAGAATACGGCGGGACAGGACGGCTGGATCGACACCATGTGGCTGGGGGCCGATGGGGTAAAGCTTGAAAGCGGTATATTTAAAAACCTTAAATATGGCGTCACGATTTCGGGGACCGAACATCCTGCGCCGGTATCTGAAACGAAAATCTTCGATCTAAACAATGGTGAATCCAGACAATTGCCGGTGGTGCTTTATTTTGAACTGACGTCGCTCGGGGAGGAGATTCACATCAAGACCGGCGATAAGCTGGGGAGCCTGCGATTCGTGCAGACCAATAATAAAGGCGAGCGTCATAACTATACCTGGACCCTCTACGCGTCGAACGATGTGGATATTAATACCTCGACCTGTAGCGTTATGTCTGGATCGACCTTCAACGTGGATTTAGGGCAGATTGAACGCGGTGATATTGTCTCAGGCGGGACGTCATCGCAAACTGTAAGAAAAGATTTCAATATAGTTTGTGACGCGGCGCACACTGTGGATTTTGATGTTAAAATGAGCCTGTTATCTCCGGCCTGGAATAATAAGGCGATTAAAACCAATAATGATAATCTGGCTGTGGAAATGCGATGGAATGGGAATGCGATCGCCAACGGAGATAGCCAGAAACTCAGCGTCACGAATGGCAGTTTCACCGTGCCGTTGAGCTTTACTCCGGTGAAACCGGCTTCGGTCAGCTATGAGAATATTGCAACAGGGGCATTTTCCGCATCGGCGACGATGATTCTGACGCAGTACTGACAGGCTAAGTGGCGTTTTTTGATAGAGTGGTTTCCTGGATATATGTTAAATTTTTGACCATGGATTGGGTCGGGAAAAGGAGTCAAGGTTAGCGACAGATTCGACTCCAGAATGCAGTGACTATTCATGTAGCGTGAGGACATTGCTTTATTAGCGGACAAGGATGTTCCGCATTTTTTTTAAACGGTATACGATAATATGTCTATCAGGGTCAGATTTAGCTTAATTTAAAGATGTGAATCATATGCTATTTTTCAGCTTGCTGAAGGAGTATATGAAGTTGATTTTAATTGAATGTAAATAAATAGTGTGATTTGTTTTGACGATTAATGTATGGGCATCGATCGTTTAAATCAATTATAAAACTATGGATTTACTGTGTTAAGATGATATTTTTACAGAGTAAAGCATTATCCATAATATTCCATCTGACACATATTAATACCGCAGGTAATTATATTGGTGAGCTGATAATGTAATTGTCCGTTTAGGTATCGTTTAATTAAATAAATGTGAAATGAACTAATCAGTTGTCGATTAAATGTCTAGAGGCGTGGGTTGAGGCTTTCGGCCATGCATTTTCTTGATGGTATGTTCACTCATCAAATGAAATGACTGAGGGATCTAAATTGAAAAATAGCTCAACGAAGCAAGGCAAGATTTTCTTTCTTGATTACACTTTTAATCCGGCATTAAGAACCTTACAACGCGAAGATACAATCCTGCAGTTGAGAAAAAAACAGTCAGACGTTCTGGCCCTGCTTTGCGCCAAATATCCATCCCCGGTTTCTCAGGACGAGTTTCTTTCGGAAGTTTGGGATGGCAGCTATGTTAGCTCCCAGAGTATTGCGCAAATGATACGCTCATTACGCATTAGCCTTAAAGATGAATCTAAGAACATTATCGTCACTATTCCAAAGTTAGGCTATCAGCTTACCGCCGAACCCACCTGGGAGGCGTCGCTATCAGAGCCCGAACTGGAGCCTGACACGCTAAACGAACGTTCCCCGGCGGCAGGAACGATTGAACTGGACAACATCTCTTATTCAGCTAAACCCATTACCAGCTATCAGCCCGCTCCCCCCACAACGTCAATGACGGTTGTATCCTATGTGCCACAGCACAAGCCGGTGGGGCGAAAGCTGACGTCAAGGAAGTGGTTTATTTTCGCCGTCGCAACGTTAAGCATCTTTTTGGCGGGGGTGGCCATGGGGGCAAGGGGATATGCACAGGATCTTTTTGAAGAAAAGAAGGTCTTCTTTTCTGGCGGACTGCTGGCGCAGTACAGTAAGACCAGGCTTATGGATAATTATTTATACTGTTGCAAAACGGATCACGGACTGGTTTGTAGCCCCAGGGCGTCCATGCTTATGGGAAAATGCACGCTGAATACCGAAGCTATCAAAGCAGACTAATCTCAGGCTCTGAATCTTTTACTCGTTAAATTAGCCTTAATTTAAGATAAGTGACGGCGTTATTTACCTCTCTATTCCAGATCATGCTGACTAAAACAATAACGCAGGCCAGCGCCTGCGTTATTGCTTTAACTTACCTGCATGAGAAAAGCGTTGGGACGCTGTGCGAGGGGGGAACGGCAATTTTGTCGAGGGTGGCCGTCTGATGGGCAATAAGTGAGACGATGTTTCGCACATACTTTTCACGTTGAGCTGCCGTTCGCGAATGGTAGCTGCCAATGCCGTCCCAGGTATAACCATAACGCTCAATTTTCTGCTTTAGTATCCAGGTTCCCGAGAACACATTGGCGCAGCTGTCCTTGCGCAGGCGCTGCTCATCAATCCCCCGGCTTTTGAGACTGCTAAAATGCACCGTGTTAATCTGCATGATGCCGACGTCCACGGTTTTATTTTTATTGAAATTCAGCGCCTGCGGCTGATTCCTGGATTCGTGCCAGATTATCGCTTTGATAAGCAGTGGGTTGACCTGGAAACATTGTGCTGCCTGAGTAATACAGTCGCCGTTTTGAGCGAAAGCATGAAAAGAGAGGAAGAAAGGGCTGGCGAGAGCAATAACGGTTTTAATCTGCATAATGTAAATACCCGGCGCTACGCCGGGTCTGGGCTGAATGAATTAGAGGGAAGTATCGTCGTCGGTTTTGGTGAAGCTTTTGTACAGCATGTTGTTGTAAAACATATTCACGCCGAGCATCTGGGTCGTCATCCTGTCGAGGGTGCTGTCGGTATATGTCTTATATTCCGGGTCTTTGCGCAGGGTGCCATCAGCAATGAGGATCGCCGAGTTTAGCTGCTGCATTGAAATCTTTTCACCCGGGTCGGCCAGATTTTTAAGCTGTGCGAGCACCTCATTGAGTGAACCTTCAGGCTGGTTTTGTTTAAAAAAATCCAGCACCTTAGTGTTAAAATTGCTGCCCGTAGCGTTTTCTTCATCTGATGCGCTGGAGTATGCGGCAAGCGCCGCAGCGGAGACCGGGTTAATCTGACTCATCGTGCTCTTCCTGTTGATGTTCTGAATAAGTGGAGGTGAGGGGGATTTGGTTACTGAGGCCAATAAGTTGACTGGCGATATCTCGCAGCACGTCAGGGGCCAGATGGGACATCACCGCTTCGGTGGGAGCAACCTTTTCATCGGCATGATGTAGCCATTGGCGACAGAGTGATTCACTGGGAAAGCGGATGGCATCCATATCATTTTGCACGGTGATATGGTTGTCATCGGTGAACTGATAGTTTGAGGCGTCGGCGCCTTCCGGCAGCTTCACGGCAGTGGGGATGATGATCCGCAGCGCCTTCTGATGACCGCACTTTTCCTGTAAATGATGAATAATTCGATTCACGATCATCGTGTCGTGCAGCGCGCCTTTAAGCGCATCACCGACCTGCTCGCGGAACTGCATCTGGTGCTGGCGTTGCAGGCGCTGATAATCATCAATCAGTGCCACAAGCTGGTCGAAGAACAGGCGAAAACCGGCTTCAAAGCCCTGTTTTTCACAGCTCTCTCGTAGCCTGATGGTCTGTAGTTCATATTCCGCGTGAATTTCACTGCAGCGGCTGAGGGTTCGTTCCAGCGCTACGGTCATTCGCTGATGGCGAGTCCGTTCACCGGACTTAACCACAACCTGATTATCGATATCTTCAGGTAAGGTATCAGTAGTAATGGTTCGCATAGGTCAGGGCCATTCGGAGTAGATTGATATGGTTAAGCGTTTTTCCCGCCGGCAGCGGTTCAATAGACATCCCCGCGGGGAAGTGCAGCAGCAGGCGCTGTCGTAGCGCCTGAGGTAATTCTGGGAACTGGCTCAGAATAAACGCCAGCCCGCAGGAGGTAGTTGCCATTGAGGTCCGGCCGCCGGGATCGAGCGCAATCCCGTGGGGCATTGGCAATGAAATAAAGGCCAGAAGCCGCGGATCGGACATTATCAGCGCGCCGCGCTTAAGCAGATGATTTCGCATGAGATAGCCGCCGATCAGGTGCGCCGTTTCGGGAATCAGATGCCAGCACGACAGCATCTGCGACAGCGTTTTATTATCAGACCGCCACGCTGGCGGAAGATGGCTGAGTTTACCCTGACGGAGAAGCCACAGGTTACGCAGCATCGGGCAGTCGATATCGCCATAGGCTAGCGCTTGCGGAAGATGGCTCATGTGGGCATACCCGGCCGGCGCATACAGGATAGACATCATGTGCTGATCGTCGGCTCTCATGGTTCTGCGTTCTCCGGTGCGAGCGGCTCTGCGCTATGCTCTTTTTCAACCGGAGGACGGCGGCTGACGCGGTAAAGCATGTAGCCAGAAGTGACCGCTCCGCACAGCGCTAGCGCAACGAGAATGAGTATCCAGGTGGCTGGCAGAGCGTCAGGGACTTTGGTTGGCGTGACGTACTGGATCAGCGGTGCCGGGAACAGCACAACCGAGATATTTTCATAACGCACGTCATCAAAACTGTTTTTAATTAGCGATTTAATCTGCGAGATGAAGAGGTTATCGTCAATTTCACCTTTATAGGTGATTATCACCCCGACGTGGCCTGTTGGCGTTCTGCTGCTGTCATTGTTGAACGCCGGATAGCTCACGTGAACGCGCGCGTTAACGACCTGCGCTATCATGCGCAAAGATTGCTCAAGCCTCTGCTCCTGGAGAGAGAGAACGCGCGCCTGCTCGGCATTAGGGGAGGAGACCAGCGCGCCTTCGGGAAAGGCCTGGGCTATCTGCACATCAGCGGACCACGGTAGCTGGTACTGGTTGATGATTGACAGCGCGGCGGTACTTTCGGACTTGTTTACCGCAACGGTATAGCCCGCCTTGAGCGTGCCTTCCTTACTGGCAGAGATATTGTGCTGTTGCAGGACGGCCAGCACCTGATTAGCCTGTTCCTGGGTCAGATTGAATAGCAGCTTTTCGTCATTACAGGCGCTCAACATACAAGCAAAAAAGACAACCGCCAGGGTGCGGAAAAATGTAGTGCTCATTATTGCGATTTTCCCAGGGTTTCAATTGTGCTAACCCCCTTACGAGCCAGCGTACTCACCAGAGAGACATAGTTGCTGTACTCGCCAATATAGCTCTGCAGCATCAATAATTTTTGCGGGTCGCTGGTGAACTGGGGCGACTGGCTGAGCGTATTAATCACATTCTTGAACTGCATGTCGGTGTCGCTGATCTTATTAAACGTACTGGCAACCAGATTGTTAAAATACTGGTCATGTACCGTGACTGAGGTATTGTCCTCCGGATTGATACCGTGTGGGCTCAGGCGAGTTAATGCTGATAATGCTTCGATTGGCTGACTCATAAAATCTCCAATAAAAGGAAAGGGTACGAAAATATTCGTACCACTTATAATTAACGGAAGTTCTGAATAATGGCTGCGCCAATATCCTTATAGGCTTTAACCGTACTGGTTTGGGCGTTACGGAACAGCGTATATTCCTGCAGCTTCGCCTGATAGTTAGCCAGCACGGCGGGATCGGATGGGTCGGCTTCAAGAGCCGTTTGGGCATCCTGAAGCTGCTTCATCATGTCTGCCGCACCTTTCTCGAATGCGACCGAGACGTCATCAAGAAAATAACCGTTGCTCGTGGGGGTCGGGCTAGGATTTGTATCAGCCATTTATATCTCCTTGCTTTAATGGAAAGTACCAGTGACGAGGGTTTAAAAACAAATAACCATTCGATGAGTCAAGGTAAGATTTATTCTCTAACCAGTTCTCATTGAGGTTTATCGAAAAATTAATGATGTGTGTTCCCCATTGACGATTGAAATCATTTATAAATCGCTGCAACGCCGAAAGAGCATTATCGCTAAGCGCATCGCGAATCACTAAGGCGTAGCCGCTTGACGAGTTTATTTGACGATAATTAATGTGCATGCGGTCTAAGCCCTGGCGTGCATCCTGCAGGAGCTGCTGTTTGCTTTTTATAAATACCTGGATATCAAGCGCAAACGGAATTTTCTGCAGTGCCAATGACGTTAACTTCTCCTGCTGAATGGGAGAAAGATCCTGCCAGAGGATAATCACAGGGTGCTGAGGCTTGGTGTAATCGATCTGCACTACCGGATAGCCTGACTTGATCAGCACTTCGGTTGTGGCTTTCTGGTGCTGAACTAACCATACAGGAACGACGTTATTATTTTCACCTAGCTTGAATAAGGCTTCTTTTACCCACTCCAGGGCCTGATATTTGCTTGCCAGAACATATATTGTACTATTCTCACGGCCTCGATAAATATCGATAGCCGCGGGCGCGCCGGCGAGCGCCGCATTCAGATTTAATACCTGACGATCGTTCTCCAGTTTTTTATACCAGATAACGGCGGCAGTAATGATTAAAATCAGCAGAATGGCAGCACCAACGATCAGCGTATGGTGCTTTTTAGCATTAAACTCAGCAATGGTCTCCTGACCGTTGAATTCTGCATCAACATTGGGGGGGAGCACAAAATTACGGATACTTTCCGGCCACTCATCTTCAGTGCGCTTTAGGGCGAAACGAATATGTTCACGGGTAAATATTTCGTTTTCATTAACGATGGTCGGGAAACTGTTATTCTCATCCTGAACCTCTACCCGAAAGCTGCCCGGGCCTTCTCCGTCTTCTGCTGGGGCCGAGAGGCGTAAAATGAGGTTCGGCGACGGGCGATCGCAAGGTATATAGAGCGTATTATGGGTATACGCTGCGGCATGCTCGCTGCTTGATATCGCTGCGCTGCCAGCGTCATCGATAGCAATGCTCTGATTAATAATAATAAAATAGTCATCTGCTGGCAGATTAAGTTCACAGCCAAACATAGGGCCAAACAGCACCTTCAATGTGTAGCTTTTCTTTGTCTCTGGCACAACAGGCATCGCTTCAGTTATTTCATTCATGTCGCTGTTCATAGAAAAGAGCCATTCAATATAAAAAAACAATCAAACAGATGCTGGCATCCTTAAGATTGTATATTTAATCTGCTACCGTTAAATTGTTTTGCTACCGGTTTCAATATAAGGGCCAGCTGCTGTCAATAGCTTATTGGATAAATCAAAATATAAATAATTCTTGAATCCATACTGGTATCCCGACTGCATTGCATTACAACAGATGCTTACGGGAAAATGAATATACGGAAGCTAGGAATAATCCGCAACAATTAGTCTTGATCTTTTTTTGAAGTTTTTATAATAAAATTTATTAAAAATTTAATATTATTTTACGTCATTGACCGTGCGGAATTTTCTGATAAGTTTACGGAAATTCTTAAAACCCGTGCTCGTTCAACTGTTTTTATCTGATTCATTAGTATTGATAGACATACTTACTCATGTAGGGTGCAACGATGATGAATAATCATAAACAACGCCATCTGGAGCAGAAATCTCAGCAGCTCCTGTCTGATGATATTCTCAGAGGGAAAACGCACAAAATTGATTGTAAAGATATCAAGTGCCACTCAGCGATTTTATATGCGCGGCCGGTTAATCAGCATTCTATTATGTCACTGGGCATCGACCAAACGGAGGAAGAGAGCGCAGTGGCATTCGATACTATCCGTCATGCTGTAATGATCGCCACCCTGAGTGAAATACACTTACGTTTTTCTGGGGAATGGATTGTCGAGGTTAAGTCTATGTCTCAGGCGACGACGCTATTTTCTTTTCTCGACTATCAGACGAAATGCCCGGAAGCCAGCGGTGAGGGTATCGAGGGGCAGGAAAACGTTATGCTGCTTACCGCATCTCATCTGGTATTAAGAGTTGAACATGAAAATAAATCGCTGATGGCGTTGCTTATTTCATCGTTATTAGATCCGCAAGACCGACGCCTGGAAAGCCTTTTTGCCTTTGTGCGTAACGTGGAGAGTTACTGGATTGCGCATTTTTTGCTGTCGCAGGTCATGAATGAAGATAAAGAGAGCGAAACGCACAAAATTTATAATGCCAGTCGAATTTATGGCGTTTCAGAGTCCTATTTCAGAAAGCTTTGCCACCACGCCTTTACACGAGGCCCCAAAAAACAGCTGCGCTTATGGCGTGCGGCGAATAGCGCATTGCAGCTGATTGAGAATGACCAGTCCATTGCCACCATTGCGGGTGACAATGGCTATGCATCGTCTTCGCATTTTTCCAGCGAAATAAAGTCGCTATTTGGCATCACCCCCAGGGAGTTTAAAAAATTGGAAGGTTTGCTTCATGAATAAGTTTGTTCGCAAAACGCTGAATAGCAGAGTGCCTTATCTCCTGCTGACGGTAATATCCTGTGCGCCAGCAGGCGCAAATATGCTGAATACTACCTCAGCGCCCGCGACGTCCATTCAGTCGACGGCGGAAAATACCTATGTGGCGAGCAACAACAGCGTTCAGCAGCTCTTTTTTGTCGTTGGGGGCGCGCTCCATAAGCCTTTTATCGTTAGCGTCGAGGCGGCGAAAAAACGGGTATCCGGCAATTTTGACCTCAATGACCCTAAATCGGTGCTTGATACCGTGGCCGCCCGTACCGGTCTTATCTGGTATGACGACGGCAGCTCGGTCTACATTTACGACACCAGCGAAATACAAAGCAGCGTCGTGCGCCTGGCCTACGCACCTTATGACAGGCTGGTCGCCTACCTGCAGTCGTCGGGCCTGTACGATCCGCGATTCCCGCTGCGTTCAGACGGACGCTCGGGCTCGTTTTATGTTTCGGGCCCGCCAGTTTACGTCGAGCTTGTCTCCGCCGCGGCAAAATACATTGATGCCACCTATGCGAGGCCGGGAACCGGAGAGACCACAATCCGCGTAATCAAGCTGAAAAATACCTTCGTGAACGACCGTAACTATACCCAGCGGGATGTTCCTATTACCGTGCCAGGCGTAGCGACGGTGCTGAATCAGCTGTTAAACAATACCAGCAGCCGCGAGGGAGGGCGTTCAGCGCCGGCGGGCGCGAATATTACCGTTGATAACGATACGCGTAGCGCGCTGGAAGCCGCGTCTGCGACGCAAAAAGGCAACTTTCCGCCGCTGCCGTCATTTAACGCGCCACCTGCGGCAAGGAGCGGGGCGGTTGACAGGGATATTCCCAGCCAGCAGACGATCAATATCGTGGGGTATTCCGACACGAATAGCCTGCTGATTCAGGGCTCCGAGCGGCAGGTAAGCTTCGTTGAGGATTTGGTGAACGCTATCGACATTCCTAAACAGCAGATCCAGCTCTCTCTATGGATTATTGATATCTCAAAAGACGATATCAACGAGCTGGGCATTCGCTGGCAGGGCGCGGCGAAGCTGGGCAATACCGGGGTGACGTTCAATACCAGCTCCCTGACGCCGGAAAACAGCCTTCATTTCCTGGCGGACGTCTCTGCGCTGGCGAAAAAAGGAAGCGCGCAGGTGGTGTCTCGCCCAGAGATCCTCACCCAGGAAAACGTTCCGGCACTATTTGATAACAACAGCAGCTTTTACGCGAAGCTGATTGGCGAACGCACTTCGTCGCTGGAGAAGATCACCTACGGCACGATGATAAGCGTGCTGCCGCGTCTGGCTCAACGTCAGCAGGAAATTGAGATGATCCTCAATATTCAGGACGGTGGACTACCCCTGAACGCCGATGGCTCCACGGAAAACATCGACAGCCTGCCGATGGTTAACAATACCCAGATCAGTACCGAGGCGCGCGTTCCGGTCGGCTATAGCCTGCTGGTCGGCGGCTATAGCCGCGATCAGGATGAGTATCATAGCCTCGGGATCCCGCTGCTGCGCGATATCCCGTTTGTGGGCAAGCTGTTTGACTACAGCTATACCAGCCACAAAAAGATGGTGCGCCTGTTCCTGATCCAGCCGGGCCTCCTGACCAGCGGCGAAACCTGGCAGGGACGCACGGAAAATAACCCGGTTCTGGGACGTACCTGGACGGGCAACGAAGTGACCCTGAAATCGACGGTCTCCATGTTGCGCGAAACGATGAAAGATAATTAAGGGCTGCTCTCGTGATTAATATTCGTTCTGTCCCCGGCATAGATTTTAAACGCATCGATACCCCGATGCCGCAGAGTCACTCTGGGACGCTGATGGCGGATGGGGGAGAGGAAGTACAGCCCCTGAACCTGCAGCAGGAGCTGAGCAATGCCGCTGAGGAGATGGCGGACATCCTCAGCGCGTTTGGACGTTTTAGCAAGATGGGGCGAAAAAACGACAGCACGGATAATGATTTTGTCTCCGCCATGCTTGAGGACCAGGCTGAGGAGAAGCTGGATACGCTCATTCGTCAGGTGGCAAAACTGCGCGACGTCAATACGCTGATTAATTTTGCCCGCCAGCTTTTCCCTAACGACAGTGATTTGATGCTGGCACTGCGGGAAATGCTGCTGAGCCGTCAGCTGTCAGAGCTTCAGAAAAAGAAAATCAAAGAGGCGATTGCCGATCTGGAGAAGTTCGGCGACAGCAAAAAGATGCAGTCCGGGATAAACGTTGGCCGTCTGGCCAGGCGTTTTAGTCAGGAAAGCGAAGGCAGGCCGCTGTCGGCTAAAGATCTGCGCAACAGCTACCTCAACTTTCTGGAGCTGGATATGCCAGCGGGCTTTATCTACAAAGACTGGGTTGATGTATATGGCTATGAAAACCGCACCCGGCTGCTCGCCTTTACCCTGGCGGCGCTGGTCGCGGATATGAAGGCGAATGAGCCGGGGGTGCACTCTTCGGAGTTCGGCCCGCTGAGCGCTAAGCTATCAGACGCGCGCGTATTAAACACGCTCGATAAGCTACTGAATGAAAACTTTGCGAAGTTTGCGTTTCGCGAGCAAATGCGAAATCAGCATATCCTGGCGGGAGAGGCCGATATTGTCGCGCTGTATATTTCGGGCTTGGTAGATACAGATGAATTTAAGAGTGTACTTAAGCGATTCAGTAAAGAGTTTATGTCCATGCTGTTGCTCAAACAGCGGGCGACGGTGATGCAGGCATTACGCAATATTTTTAACCTGACGCCTGAATTTCTCTTTGCAGACTTAATGTATCGCGAAATTGTAATGGACCATTTGTCCATGATATTACGCAAAATGGCTGAAAAAGAGAAAAATACGGGTATCTGGAACGAACACTATAAATAATTGCCGATGTTTATCCATCGCCTCCAACTTAATGCGTAAATAAAATGATTGAAAAATTTATTCTGCAGCTTCGCAGCCGACCAGAGCTCATTATTCTGTCGATAATGGTCATGGTGGTGGTGATGTTGATTATTCCATTGCCAACGTACCTGGTGGACTTTCTTATCGGTCTTAACCTGACCATGGCATTATTGATTTTCATTGGCTCGTTCTATATTACGCGGGTGCTGGAGTTTTCAACATTCCCGTCAATATTGCTGATTACGACCATTTTCCGACTGGCCATATCGATCAGTACCAGCCGTCTGGTGCTGACCGATGCCGATGCCGGTGAGATTATTGCCAGCTTTGGTGAGTTCGTTATTGCCGATAACCTGGTGGTTGGCTTCGTGATCTTCTTCATCGTGACGATCGTGCAGTTTATCGTGATCACCAAGGGGTCGGAGCGTATTGCCGAGGTAGCGGCGCGATTCTCGCTTGACGCGATGCCGGGCAAGCAGATGAGCATTGATGCCGATCTGAAGGCCGGTGTTATCGATGAGAAAGAGGTGAAGCGACGCCGGAGCGACCTTGAGGCAGAAAGCCAGCTGTACGGTGCGCTCGACGGGGCAATGAAGTTCATTAAAGGTGACGCCATTGCCGGGATCATTATTATCTTCGTGAACCTTATCGGCGGTATTTCCGTCGGGGTGCTGCAGCACGGGATGGATCTCTCCCACGCCATGTCGGTCTTTACGCTGTTGACCATCGGCGATGCGCTGGTGGCGCAGATCCCGGCGCTGTTAATCTCGATAAGCGGCGGGCTGATCGTGACCCGCGTGAATAACAGTGAAAACAGCAACCTGGGGGCAAGGATCCTCCAGGATATGTTCTCCAATAAATTTATTCTGCTGGTTACCGCCGTACTGGCCATTGCGCTTGGTCTGCTGCCGGGATTCCCGCTACCCGTATTTTTGCTGCTTGCGGCGATTTTGTTAGGCATTTATATCAAGGATAAAATTGACGAGAAAAGAGGCAAAAAACCGGCTGCACCGGCAGAAGAAGAGGATGAACAGCCGGTATTGAAAAGCAAGCCGGTGATGATTGATGGTGAATATATTCCTGAAACCATTCCACTGATTATTTCCGCGTGGAAAGGCTATGAAGAGTATTTTAAAGAACACAATCTTTGCTCTTTGCTGAAGCGTAATTTCTTTATTGAGTACGGTGTCCGCCTGCCTGAAGTAGTCATGAACTATGACGAGCACATCGAGCGCGGCAAGCTGACCGTGGCAATTAACGAAATTCGAGTTGCCGCCTACGATATTCTGCCGGGAATGTGCAAGGTGCTGCTGCGCGGAGAAGAGCTACAGGTTATGGACGACAGCGTGCAGGCCGTGGAAACCGCCCAGGGCGTCGCCTACTGGATCCCTGAATCACATAGCCAGACTGCGCTGGAGCTTGGATTCTATTCCCGCTCGGCGGTGGATGAATGTTATGCCTGCATATCTACCCTGCTGGTGCACAATATTTCGGAGTTCTTCGGTATTCAGGAAGCCAAAACGCTGCTGGACGACCTGGAAAAGAAATATCCTGAACTTTTAAAGGAGTGCTATCGCAACAATACCGTTCAGCGCATCACCGAAGTATTCCAGCGGCTGCTGCAGGAGCGCATTTCAATTCGCAATATGCGACTGATCCTTGAAGCGCTGGTGCAATGGGCACCGAAGGAAAAAGACCCCATTATGCTGGTTGAGCATGTTCGCGGCGTTTTATCGCGCTATATTTCCAACCGTTTTTCCGCTAATGGACAGATTCGCACGCTGGTAATGTCGCATGATATGGAAGGGCTGGTTCGCGGCGGTATTCGTCAGACTTCCGGCGGTACCTTTATTAATCTGGCTCCGCCAGAAACGGAAAGTATTATTCAGAGTCTTGAAAACTGTATTCGCAGTAATGGCGTAAACGCGCGCGACATAATTTTAATGGTGTCATTAGATATACGTCGTTTTGTGAAGAAAATAATTGAAGGCAGTTATCCAGAAATGGAAGTGCTTTCTTATGGAGACGTCGCTTCCGGTGTGGATGTTGATGTAATTGGTACATTAGATAAATAACAGAGGTAAGAATGAAATACGATATCGTCGAATTACTGTCCAGATTGCTAAACGATGCAGGCATTAGCGATATTCTGGACAGTGATTTAAATAACCATTCGACAATTTCGCTGACCATGAAAGACGACATCCCAACTATTCATATCCGCGAGGAAAATGATGAAGTTTGGGTATGGGCGAAAGTAATGGAAAATGCGCCCACCAGTCTGGCTTACTGCAGCGCCAGTCTGCTGCCGCTGATGATGAATCACCAGGAAGATTTCTTCCATATTGGCCAGCCTTGTCTGTATCCGGTCGACGGCCACCTGGAGCTTCGTGCGCAGGTAAAAGAGAAGCATATGTCCAGTCCTGACGCGTTTCTGCCGATGCTCGACCACTTCCTGACCATCCTGCAGGACTACCGGTCCGTGCTCGTTTAACTCCGGAGGCTAATTCGATGGTTGCGCAATGTCTGGTTCATCTCGCAC
Organism: Callosobruchus maculatus; assembly: GCA_951848785.1. NCBI lineage: Eukaryota > Metazoa > Arthropoda > Insecta > Coleoptera > Chrysomelidae > Callosobruchus > Callosobruchus maculatus. The sequence continues at coordinate 16,732 of CATOUR010000629.1, read as the reverse complement.
ACCCGCTGCGTATTCAGGGGAATGTTATTGAAGCACATTTACCGGGAACGCGTATTGGGGAGGTCTGTGAGATTCAGAAATCCCTGCTCGAACCGCAGGTTATGGGCTTTGCCCAGGTTATCGGGTTTAACAAAGAACATACGTTATTAAGCCTGCTTAATGACAATCAAGGATTTTCCCGCAGCAATGTGCTCCTACCTACCGGTAAGCCGTTTCGTATCGAGGTTCATGAAAACATTGCCGGGGCCATCATTGACGCAACCGGAACCATCCGTGGGCGGCTGGATGAGACCGTCCAGCCGCCCTTAACGGGCGGCGTAAGCCTTGATGCCTGCGGCGCGCCGCGAGACTTCACCCAGCGTAAACCGATCGCCGACGCGCTGGCGACCGGCGTCCGCGCGATTGACGGGTTGCTGACCTGCGGCCAGGGCCAGCGTATGGGGATTTTCGCCGCTGCGGGCTGCGGCAAAACCTCACTGATGAGCATGATAATCGAACATTCAGAAGCGGATATTTACGTTATCGGCCTGATCGGCGAGCGTGGCCGCGAGGTGACGGAGTTTGTTGAGGAGCTTAAGCTCTCATCCCGGCGTTCGCAGGTTATCCTGGTTTATGCCACGTCCGATCGATCCTGCGTGGAGCGCTGCAACGCGGCGCAGATCGCCACTACGATAGCTGAATTTTTCAGTGAACAGGGCAAAAACGTTCTGCTGTTCGTGGATTCAATTACCCGCTACGCGCGCGCCTTGCGCGACGTCGCGCTGAGTATGGGCGAGCTGCCGGCGCGAAGAGGGTACCCGGCCTCGGTGTTTGAGGCGCTGCCAAAGCTTCTGGAGCGTCCAGGCCGTTTTCTGAGAGGCTCGATAACCGCGTTTTATACCGTTCTGATTGAAAATGAGGAAGAGTCAGACGTCATCGGCGATGAGGTTAGGTCAATTCTTGATGGCCATATTTACCTCAGCAAAAAGCTGGCGGCCAAGGGGCATTATCCGGCCATCGACGTCATGCAAAGCATCAGCCGCGTCTTTACCCAGGTGACCAGTGAGGATCATCAGATTCTGGCGACGCGTTTTCGCGAGTACCTAGTGCGTCAGAAGGATATGCAGCTCTATCTCGACCTTGGGGAATATCGCCGCGGTGAGAATACGGAGAATGATGCCGCCTTCGATCGCAAAGACCAGATGGAGGCTTTTCTGCAACAACGGATGACTGAAAAAACGGACATGCAGGCTTGTCTGGAGACGTTATATGGAAGCGTGGCGTAAAGGGCGCGAATTTGTCGGCATGCTCGAGCGCAAGAAGCAGGTGATACAGCAGGATATCGTTAAAACCGACAATAACTTAGCCCAGGTAATTTTGCAGATACAGCAATATCAGCAGGAGTTTTCGGATATCAATCAACAAATAAAAATGCTTACTCCCGCGGGGATTATGAGCCGGGCGGATATTTATAAAGGAATAAGGCAGCAGGGCGCGTTACTCACGCACCAGCAGTATGTCTTCCATAAGATAAATCAGCTGGAAAGTGAACAGCAGAAGCTTGAGCAAAATAAAGAACAGCTGCGCGCCTCAATGACCCGGCTGGATAAGAAGCATTACAAACTGAATTATTATTTGCAGCCACTGCGCCGCGATTATATTCGCCGCCGTGATAACGCTGCTGAAAATGAAATCCAGGAGATGGCGGGATATGGTCGAAAAAGTTTCTAAGGTTAACGTTAATACCGCGCTCGCTAGCGGCTCCGTTTCGGATGACAGCGTTTTGCTTGAATGGGTGGATAAGAAGAAAAAGCAAAATCGGCTCGATGAACAGCCGTCTTCCGCGGCGCTTACCGCGCAGATGCTGGTACAGGTGCTCAACGGGGCGCTCATCGGCGGCGGGTGGCAGCAAAAGGAGAATAAAGCGGCCAACCCCGCGGCAGTGCCCGAGCCTGTACGGCAGGTGAGCCGCAGCGATGAGGGTCAGCGCCATAAGGTCATGCTGGCGGCTTCCGCCCGGACTGAAGCGACGCTGATTAAGCCGCTAGCCACCGGCGACAGGCCCCTATCCACCGCTGACAGGCCGGTAGCCGCAGCTGACTCGATGAAAGAGAGCGTATCTCCACCTCGCGCATCGATCGCTCCGGTCAGGCAGGCGGATGCCAGGGCAATCTCACAGCCGGTTGCTGTCGAGGCAGCGGGGGGAGAGACGACCGTCATTTCTCAGCCGCTAACCGCGCGCGTGACAAAGAGTGAGGACGCGAGCCGTCACTCTGAGAGCAGCCTCCAGCGCAAGGATGAGCTGAACGAGGAGAGACCGATTTTGGCGCCGGGCAAAGCGGTAGATTTCAGAACAAACGTACAGAGCGAACGGCAGGGGCAAACCAAGGCCGTGCCGGCGACCCTGCAGCAGCTAAAGAGCCAGGTGAACGCCGCGACGGCAGCGCCGTCAGCTAAAGAGGCGCAAACGCTCGAAGTGGATTATTCGTTCCAGCGCTGGTCGGGAGACCACTCGGTGAAGGTGACCATTCCCGCTCAGGCCCTGCGGGAGGGCAACATGACGCTACTGCCGTCGGATGCCCGCGCGGCGGATGCGCTGTCGCGCAATCTCGGCACGCTGGCAGGGCATTCGCCGGAGCTTTTGCAGCCGAGGCAGGAGCGGCACGAACAGCAAAAGCGCGAGCAGCAGCCCCAGCAGGATGAGGAGCAAGAATGAGTTTACGCCACCATTTACGCAAGCGTTGTGAAGAACAGCAGAAGCTGCTGCAGCTGCATAACCGGCTTCCCGGCAGTGAAATTTCGCACCCGGCACCGGATGCGCGCTACCTGCCGCTGAGGCTGCGTAATGAGAACGACGACCAGACGCAGGCCTGGTTTGACGTCGACGCCTGGCTTAGGCAAATGAACCTCCATCTCCCCGCCATTCCGTGGAAGGAGGTGCCGGTGGACTATCTGGCGAGCTGGTTGGCCAGGCTCGGGCTGAATTTTTATTTCGCCGAAACGGTCTGGTCCGTTGAGTCGATTACGCCAGCGGTGGCTGAGCTACCTCACGCTGCGCTGCTGCTGCACGCGGATCCCTGTCCATTGTGGTGCCTGGACTGGCCGGAAGATCCACTTGAGCGATACCGCACCCCGGGTATTCCGGCCTGGCTTGTTCCGTACCCGCTTCAGTTCAGCCTGGGATGCAGCCGGCTCAGCCTGTCGCAGTTGATGGACGTAGCCCCAGGCGACCTGTTGTTAATCAAGCGCCCCGAGGCGTATCTGACCGTTGGCGCGCGCCGCATTTATCGAGTGAGCTTTACCCTGAATCAGGAGGTTATTGTGGAAGAACAGTATGTTGAATATGAAGAAGAGTACCGCGATGAGGATGAAACGCTGTACGAGTGGGCCAGCCTGCCGATAGAGATTGAGTTTGTTCTGGACGGCAGCAGAGTGACGCTGGCCGAACTTGAGGATATCCGACCCGGTGCCGCGCTGGCTCTCCCGCAGGATGCGGAAAAAAACATGAAGATTTACCTGAATAAGAAGCTTTTTGCGCGCGGTGAGCTGGTGGCGCTGGAAAATGGCGCGCTTGCCGTTGAAGTGAACCATGTAAACGCTGGGCTTATCGGTAATATGGGCGCATCCGATGTTGAGTAACGATATTTCCCTCATTGCTTTACTGTCGTTCTTTACCCTGCTGCCTTTTATTATTGCGGGGGGCACCTGTTTTATTAAGTTTTCCATAGTCCTGATCATGGTGCGTAATGCGCTGGGGATCCAGCAGGTTCCCTCAACCCTGACGTTAAACGGCGTGGCGCTGATTTTAAGCGCCTTTGTGATGATGCCGGTATGCCAGCGCATCTCCGACTATATCGAATCGAATCATATTGACTTTAACAACAGCGGATCGGTTACTCAGCTGATGGAGCAGGGGCTGGGAAGCTACCGTGACTATCTGGTGCGCTACTCCGACCACGACCTGATCCGTTTCTTCAATAAGGTCCAGCAGCAGCGCAGCGGCGAGCCGGCGCCGGAAGTGGAGGATCATGAGCTGAGCACGCTTTCGCTAATGACGCTGATGCCCGCGTATGCATTAAGCGAAATTCAGAGCGCGTTCAAAATTGCATTTTATCTGTACGTGCCGTTTGTCGTGATTGACATGGTGGTCTCCAGCATACTGCTGGCGCTCGGAATGATGATGATGAGCCCGGTGACGATCTCAATTCCGATAAAACTCATCCTGTTTGTGTCGATGAATGGCTGGGCCTTATTAACGAAAGGACTGATCGCTCAATATGCCGATCTGATGACATCATGAATAATGTTTTATTTATCGGAAATACGGCGCTAATCGTGGTGCTGAAGCTGACCGCGGTACCGATTGCCTTTGCAACCGTGGTCGGCATTATTGTTGGCTTATTCCAGACCATTATGCAAATTCAGGAGCAGACGCTGCCGTTTGGTCTGAAAATGCTGGCGGTCTTCGCCAGTATTTTTATGCTGATTGAATGGTTCTCGGCAGAAATGATGAACTTTGCTAACCAGGCTTTTTATATGGCTTTTCGCTAAAACGGAATCTCTATGCTGTTTGTTGCGTTGTATCTTAATTTTCAGCACAGCGTGCTGACGTTTGTTATGGTGTACGCGCGGCTGGCTATCGTTTTTTATATGCTGCCAGCGCTAGGCGAACGGGTCTTATCCAATCTGGTTATTAAGAATACGATTATTGCGCTGACGATTATCGGGCTGTGGCCAAGTTTTACAACGGTAGTCACGCCGGAGCAGGGCTGGTTTATTATTCTGATAAAAGAGTTTGTCGTTGGATTAATTCTGGCGGTCACGCTGTGTATTCCTTTTTGGATTGTCACTGGTCTGGGTGAAATCCTTGATAACCAGCGCGGGGCCACCATCAGCGACAGTATCGACCCCGTGAACGGCGTACAAAGTTCAATATTGTCCGGCTTTCTCAGCTTTGCTTTTGGTGCGATTTTCTTCGTCAGCGGCGGCATGCTGAAATTAATGGAGGTGATGGTCCAGAGCTACGAGATGCTGCCGAGAGGCAGCTCGCTGGACGGCATACGCTGGGAGTATACGGGAGTACTGCTTCAGGTGTTAATGCAAAACAGCATCATGCTGGCAGCACCGATCATGCTGGTGATGATGACGGCGGAAATACTGCTGGGCGTATTTGCTCGCTATTGCCCGCAGCTTAACCCCTTTTCGCTGTCGCTAACGGTGAAAAGCACGATTGCCTTTGTCGTTTTTCTGTTTTACGGTTTCCAGGCATTAACCGAGAAACCGCTGCAGCTGTTTTCCATTGCCGACTTCCGTCAGTTTATTTCCTGAGAGAACGCAATGGCTGAAAAAACAGAACAACCGACCAGTAAAAAACGCAAAGATTCGGCAAAAAAAGGGCAGACGTTCAAAAGTAAAGACGTCATTACCACCGTTATTTTGCTGGTGGGGATTTATTTTCTGGCGCATGCCGTGAGCTTCGGCCCCTTCATCTCATTTTATACGCATTTATTGCAGTATCCGACCCGGCCCGGCATGGGCGTGTTCCTCCTGGAGCTCGCCAGGATTTTTTTCACGCTGGCATTGCCCTTTATTACGGTATGTACCCTTGTCGGTTTTGCCGCCACCTTGCTGCAAACAGGATTTACGCTGGCGACCGAAGCCATCAAGCTGAATTTTAAAGCGCTGAACCCCGTGGAGGGGATTAAGAAAATATTCAGCATGCGCACCGTTAAGGAGCTGGTGAAGTCGCTGTGCTATCTGGTGGTGTTCGCCGCCACCTGTAATAGCCTGATTCAGCAGGATCTCCGCCAGGCGTTGACGCTGTATCGCGCCGACATGCCGGGGATGGTTGCCGTGTGGGTGGCCCTGGCGGTGAAGGCGGTGATGGTATTTATCGCCTGGTCCATATTTGTGCTGCTGGCCGATCTCTTAGTGGAGTACTTCCTCCATTTTAAAGATATGAAAATGGATAAACACGAGGTGAAGCAGGAGCACAAGGAGAGCGACGGCAACCCGCAAATCAAAAGCGCGCGGCGCCGTGCGCATCAGGATCTGCTTTCCGGGGAGGAGATGGCGGCAGTACGCAATTCAGAAGTGGTGCTGGCGAACCCGACCCACATTGCCATGGCGGTCTATTTTAACCCCGAAGTCGCGTCGCTGCCCTTTATTGCCCTGCGCTGCACCAACCTGAAGGCGAAGGCCGCGATCGCCTATGCGGAGAAAATTGGCGTGCCGGTGGTACGCAATATTCCGCTGACGCGTCGGCTGTATCATACCTACAGCCAGTACAGCTTCATTTCGCTGGAAGATGAGGTACTGATGGACGTGATGGACGTGCTCATCTGGCTACGCCAGGTCGAAGCAGCAGGCATAGTACCTCTCGATGCGGATCCCGCCCCACCAGAGCCCGACTCTGAGAACAGCCCCCGTCAGTAGTTCCGCCCTGGGGCTGTGCGGTTTTTTTGTATTAACGACCAATGGACAACAGTAAGATGTTTATATCTTCTTGGCTGTCTGTCCATACGTCAAATGCGTGACTTATACGTTGCTTATTAATAAGGGAAGAGACACAGATGGTTGATAAAAATATGCTTGAATTTCTCACCGAGGATGAGGGTTATAAAACGGATGAAGAGTTAGATGTTTATTCTGACCGTTTGCTGGATGCCCTTCAGAATGGCGCGACGATGAAGGATATCCACGATGTATCGAGCGATACTATGCAGGATGTTTATAAACTCGCATATGATTTTTATCACCAGGGCAAGCTGAATGACGCAGAGTCATTGTTCCGTTTTCTCTGTATTTATGACTTTTACAACCCTGAATACGCGATGGGGCTGGCAGCGGTTTATCAGCTGAAAAAGAATTATGCGAAAGCCATTGATTTCTACGCTCTCGCCTATTCCTTGTCGAAGGAAGATTATCGACCGATGTTTTACGCCGGGCAGTGTAATTTAATGCAGCGTCAGGCGGCGCAGGCTCGAAAATGTTTTGAAATAGTAATGGAACGCTGTCGCGATCCGTTATTAGTTGAGAAAGCTGCAGCTTATGTTTCCGCGATGAATAAATTAAAGCGCGATCAGCCTAATGAGATGGAGCAGAAAAATGAGTATGAGGAATCGTAATGAATATGCGTGTCGATAGCCAGGATGCCGGGAGTTATCACCAGGTTAGTCTGGAAATAGGAAAAGACGAACTTAAAAAGCAGTCTGAACAGGCCAGGCGTCTGGGCAATGACGGTTACAAAAACCACGCGCAGGCGGGAAGCGTCAAAAGCGCCGTGCAATCTTTACAGCCGGAGCAGCTGCTGGCCGTGCTGAAAAATACCCAGCAGGCACTGGTGGGAAATGGCGGCAAGTCGGCCATTAACGCTCAGGAGATGCCCGTGCTCCAGTTGCCGCAGGGCGGTAATGCAAAGGCCGCGGCAAGCGGAGGCGGCCAGCGCTCCAGCGCGGCTGAGCTGACCGAACTGCTGGGGAAAATTACGCAGCTCACGGCCAATACGTCGCTTGAGAAAATGCTATCTCAGCTGAACAGCTTCAACGCGATGATGTCGGGAGCAACCAGCGCCTGGTCTGAAATGGCCGCGATGCTGGAGCAGCAGGGAACCCAGTGGGCCGCCGATTCCGATGCCCTGAAAGCGGCGCAGCAGCAGGCCGACGGGCTTTCCAGCGGCGTTGACGCCGCGCAAAAGGCGCTCGACAGCGCGCAGGCAGAACTGGACGCGCTCAAGAATCAGGCCGCCGGGCAGGATCCGGTGTCGGACGATCTGCAAAAGCAAATCGATCGGGCCCAGACGGCAGTCACCAGCGCGCAGCTCGCGCTCACGACGGCTACCGGACTGTATAACGGATTTGTCGAAAAGACGCTGAACCCTGCCAAAACCGCTGAATCGAACTCGCGCATGGCGCTGGAAGCGACGCAAACCAAATCCCAGGCCCTCATTAACACGCTCACGCCGCAGCAGCAAAGCGCCGTAGAGTTTCAGCGCAAAAACAACGATGACCAGTCAAAGAGCCTTAATTTCCTGATGGCGCTTATGTCGCAGCTGATTGCCAAAAGCTCCAGTGACGATCTGCAGGCCACCGCTGAGCTGAAGCAGAAGCTTGCGGAAGCGTCGGCCAAGGATGCTGAAAAAAAGGCCAAAGAGTACGAAGAAGAGGTGCGTAAGGCCGAGGAAATGCAAAAAACGATGGGCTGCATCGGAAAGGTACTCGGATGGCTTATTACCGCCGTGAGCTTTGTTGCCGCCGCGTTCACTGGCGGGGCTTCGCTGGCGCTGGCCGCCGTCGGTCTGGCACTGGCGATCGGTGACGAGATTAATCAGGCGATCACGGGCAACTCTTTTATGGCCGACGCGATGAAGCCGCTGATGGATGCGATCGTCAAGCCGCTGATGGAGCTGATGGGCAAGATGTTTGCCGGGATCCTCGAGGCGATGGGCGTCGATAAAGAGACGGCCGAAATGGTCGGCAAGATCCTGGGCGCTATCGCCGCCGCCGCGGTGCTGGTCGCTGGGGTGATCGTCGCGGGCAGCGCGCTGAGCAAGGTGTTTGGTGTCGTCATGAAGAAGATCGGCCTCGAAGTGGGTGAAGAAGCCAGCAAGACCATGGGCAAAAGCGTGGCCGCCGAAGTGCAGAAAGAGGTAACTCAGGATCTGGCGAAAACCACCCTGCGCACCGCCGCGAAAGAAGTGTCTGAGGAGGTGGCGAAAGAGGTGACCGAACAGGCGACGAAAACCACCATGCAGCGGCTGATGGACAGCGCCTTTGCACAGGCGTTCAAGCGCGTGTTCCAGGGCTTTGGCCGGGCGGCTGGCATGGACGAAGTCAAAATGGGAACAATTTACAACCGTACGCAGATGGCGGTTACCGGCGCAGCGGTGGTGAACACCTCTATTCAGGTTGCTGGCAGCATCGTGGTGGCCGACATGATGGTCGAAGCCTCAAAGACGAAGGCTCAGATGATGAAAGACGCCGCGCTGCAGGAGCTGCTCAACGAGATGATGAATCGTGCCATAGATACCTTCACGCACCGCATGGAGACGGTTAACCAAATTGTGAAAAACATTTCCGCCGTGGCCGACACCCAGCTGAAGGCCGGTAGATATATCACTAAACAGATGAGTTCCGTTGCTGGATAAGCAACGTGCATTTTTACAGAACGATTCATAACAGGAGTAATTAATTCAATGACCACATCTATTTCTAATGTATCCGCACGTCCCGTTCAAATTAACTTCACCGAAAGTCAAAAGACGGAAAATGCGAAGCCGGAAACTCGCAGCCCGCAGAGCGTGTCCGAGTGGGCCAGCGAAAAGGGCATGCTGTCATCCGTCATGGATATGCAAAGCGCCCGACGCGATGAGGCTCAGGCCGCCGCCGTGGCGCAGCGAAACGGTGGCAATGATGTTAACAGCCAAAGCGCGATGTCAACCGTAACGCTTTCTGCCGCAGGGGAAGGTGATGCGAATAAGTCTGAACGTATGGCGTCCGCTATGCCGAGCATTATGGCGGCGCAGATCAATATTACCCAGCCCAATAATAAAGCGGCAGAAAGCAAAAGCGCTGTTGACACCTCCGGTAATACCACCACCAACGCGGTGGGGCAGACTCGCTCCCAGCCAACGGTTGCCGGCGGAACGGATATTACCGGTGCCGATTCGGTCAAGCCGAACTTCATCAACGTCGTCGGCCCGATGAGTCAGATCGTCCTGAGCAATAAGCTGACCGTTGCGCTGCTGGAAAGTGAAAATACGCAGAATATGTCGGCGGCGAAAGCCTCGAACCGCTTTATCGAATCGACGGCGCGCAGCGCGCAGAAAGGGATTGAAGCCGCCGAGGAGCGTCGTGATGGCGCCATCGTGGGCGGCATAACCGCCGCGGTTGCACAGGGCGGCATGGCGGTGGCGTCCACTAACGCGCTGCGTAAAGAGAATGCATCGCTGAAAAACAACGTTGCCGTGGCGAAAAATCAGGAATTTGGTGTTACCCAGCAGAAAAATGCCATTGGTAGCGCTGGCGACAACATGGTCATGAAAGGACAGAGCATGGACGGCAAGGTCAAAGAAACCATGAGCAAAACCCAGGGCGAAGAGCAGCTTTCTGCGTCGCAGAAGCATCTCAAACACAATGAAATTCAGAACAACACGCAGAAAGTTCGCGTGGTCACCGAGCTGGGCAACCAGCTGGCGAATACCACCCGCAATATTACCGAAGGGGCATATAACGTTAACGCCGCCGAAATGCAGGGTGAAGCAGATTTAGCCCGCGCCGACGGCAACCAGAACAGCGAACTGGCCAATACGCATAAAGAAGTGGCGAAAAAAGCGGCGGATACTCGCGCGGCGCTTAGCCAGGCTGCTGAAAATGTGCTCAATGCGAACAACAGCGCGGCGTCAACCATCGCCGAGCGCATGCGTTAATTATCGGCTTACTTTCCCGGCGGGAGCTATCCCGCCATTTTTGTAAAGGATACAAAGATATGCTTCCAGTTAGCGGCAGCGCGACTGCGCCCGTTCGCCCTTTAGTAGTTGAAACACCCATGATTTCTGCTTCACAGGTCGCGGAAGTCGGCATGGGATCAACGTCTGAACTGAATACGGTGTTATTAAAACAGCTCATTTCCGCCTTAACGTCGACGGAAAGTGATAACCAGCTAGAGGATATTCGAAAAGTTTTGCAGCAGCACGGTCTCGAGACCAGTGATGAGGCTTTCCTTAAAAGCAAGCTGCGCGCCGCGCTGGCAGAGATAAAGGCGGCAAATGACAAGGCTGGCACGACGGCCAACGTGGAGGAGATGATCTCCGCCAGGTACCAGCAGGTTGATAAAACGGCAGTCGCACTGGGTACGATTAAAGATGAAATAGCGCAGAACCGAATCAAGGCCAACTTTTCTGAGAACCAGCTCAAAGCGACCATGCAAACCTCACTTCAGGAAATTGCCGAAGCTGAAGAGGCCGCAAAAGCCAGAACTGGTGACAACGAGATTTCCGTTCATACCAGCTACAGCAAGCTCTGGGCGGTGATGGCCGAGGCCATTAAAAATATCAGAACGAACTACGTCGATTTCTATGCTGGCCTGATGCAGAAATATACGGAGATGTATGAGGCCTACAACGAGTATGTACAGAAAGCCAGCGCTGATGCTGTAAAGGCCGGTGAGGATGGTAATAACGTTGATTTCAATAACAATACGATGAAGGGGGGATACGATAAATTTAATAATGCCGTTAACGGTATGGATCTCGGCAGCGTCGCCAACTGGGATAAAATGACCGATGAGCAAAAGGCCAGCATGACGGCCACGCTTGAGCCTGCCTTTAAGGTTGACCAGGGCAGCGGCAAAATAAGCTTCAATCTCGATCAATATAACGGCCGTCCTTATTATCCAAGCGATGGCGGCGGAAAAGTATCGACCTCCAGCTACCAGGCATGGCTGGCTTCCTTTAATGCCATCGGCACCGGGCTGCAAAGTAATATGCAGTCGTTCGCCCAGCGATATACGCAGGCCAACAGCACATTCGATAACCTAAATAAAGTGCTGAGCGGTGCGATAAGTTCAATGGCCGACAGTGCAAAAGACGTGCTTAAAGCACTGGGGTGATTTAACAGGTGAACAGCCATGCCAGTTAATAATGTCTATTCTAATGCTACTTTTTCATGCCTGCCGGGGCAGGGTGTTTGTGAAACCGCATCTGCATATTATGCCCGCATGGGCGGTCTTAAATTTAGCGCTGCAATCAGCACCGAAACGCTCGCATGGTCTGATAATGAAGACACGATGAGGAATGAGGTACGCGTTCTTAGCTATTGCATCGGTGCGAAACTGCCGCCAGCAGAGCGTGAGTCCCATAACGTGGTGATGTTTCCGCAGCAGCGTTTACCCGCGCAGTTTATTTTCGGCACATACCCAGCCGGAACAAACGTGGCGCGAATCTATCGCGCCCCCTGAAGTTCATCATTATAAAGTCCAGGAATGTGGCTCAAAATCTAAATCATCCTTTCAGCGTTTCTGGCAAGGGTTGCTGCAAAGTATTTTACCCTGCGTCAAATTTCAAAAATAACTCTCTGGGAGAATAACTGAATGCGCGGAATTACCCGAAGTTTCTCACAAATAGAATTAATACGCCCAAACGCGCAAAGCAAAGGGGTGGCAAAAAATGCAATGCAGCAGCACGAGGTACTTGCGAAGCTTAAGCACGTAAATAACACGGCGCGCGAGAATTTTATTACTCAACCTCATGACGAAACGCTTGCTCGTGACGCCCTGCGCTCTGAAATTCAATTAGGCGTTCCGGTCAAACTGCATAATGCCAGCCTGACCTATAACGGGACGCGAGCAAGGGATCTTATCGGATTCATATCTGAACAGGTGAAGGAGCACGGCACGCCGGCGGATAAAGAAAAGCTTGACAGCGTAAGCAACAAGCTGGCGAATCTGGCCGGGCGCGAGAAGGATGAGAAAAAAAATCGCCGGTCAGCTTGATGACCTGGTGTCTAAATTTGCCCGGCGCTCAGGTGAAAAGTTCATTAATAACTTTATGGAAACGTACTGCTATCCGGCATGGCTCAAGTATCACGAAAGCCAGGGCATTGACGTAAAGGATAAAGAGACGTTTAACGAACAGCTAAATGCCTGCAGTACCGTTTTAAACAGGCGTCTGGATGTGATGAGCGAGCCGGGTAAGCCATGGGAATTGCTGACTCAGAACATGAGCATGCTGATAGACGAATGCGCGGCCGTCTCAAAGGCGCTGATCAGGCATGACTTCGATGCACCGCCCGCTGATGCTCATCCCGAAAAGCCTGCGACAACGCCGGAAGCGGTAAAAGCCACGCCGGATGGGCGGAGATACGATATTCACGGTGGAGCAGATAAGGGCGCGTAACGCTTCACATTAATAATTCTAACTCGAACCGCAACGGTGACATTTCGAATGCCCCGGTGTATCCGGGTGGAAATCCTGCTGTCGTCGATCCCCACACCAGAAGGCTCGAAATCGTCGAGAAGCTAAACATTAGCCCGAAGGAATTGTATGAGTTAGCCAGGCGCATCATCGACGGTTGTTATGGTTCACGCGTAATCGATCATATCGAAAGCGTAAGGGTAGGTAATCAAGAAAACGTAACCGAACAGCCTCAGGTCATTCCGCCTTTCGCTCAGCAGAGCGAGGATCGGCCCGTCGATGATAGCGTGAACACGCGCGCTGACGACGTTGATTCCCGGAGGACAGGCGCACGCGCGCAGGATCCGGATGAGCGGATCCCGGATTCGACCCGGAACGTCTCTACCCGTGCGCCGGAAACAGCGCCGCCAGTGGAAGGGACCCGTACTCGCCCACAGGATGAGCAGCCGTCGGCAACTGCCACGCGCAGCGTAGCAAATCAAACGGCAGCAACCATTCCTGCCGGTGAAAATAAAACGTCCCAGATCTACACCACTGAGCGAACGCTGAACCAGTGGAGCAGACGTGACCCTGTGAAGGTAAATCACTTTGTGCCGATGAATAAGCCAGTGGAGGCGTTCCCCACCCTGAAGCCGGTGAATGGTCTTCGTCCGACAGCATCGCCGACGCCCGGACAAACTGCGGCGCAGCCGCCCGTGGACGAATCAATGAGATCGACCAGTGACGTATTGCGCTCCGGAACGACGGTTCGCCAGACGCTACAGGTCACGTCTTCATACTTGCCTGAGCCCAGCGTTGCCGAACTTGTCACCCTGAACGATTTGGGTCAAGAGGAGCCGCCAGTCTCCTCGTCCGTGGACGAAGCGGATGGTCGCATACAGAATGCCGCTCGCCGTGGTGCACGCGAGGCTGGCGATGTGCGTGAAGCAAGGCCGGAAGAGCCGGGCAGCGGGCATCAGACTGCCGCAGCGGATGCGTCAGGCATTCCGTCGCCGCAGGTGAGTGCCGCAAATCCATTTAGCATCGCTGATCGGATCAGGTATTTCGAAGAGGCCCAGAAGATCGGGGCACAGCCAGCGTCTGCCAGAGTATCCCGACCGACCAGCAGCACCGCCCCGGGCCATGTGTACTCCACGATTAGAACGCGCAGCCAGTGGAATTTTGACGTTCCTGAACCAAAATCCTTCGTTCCAAGGAATACCGAGGCGTCGACATCCGGCACCGTGCGCCGTGGCGACGCGACAAAAGGCAGCGTGACGGACACGAACCCGACTGGAGAGTACGGCGATGAGTAATATGGTGGTGGATAACCATGCAGAATCGTTGGTCGCTAACCTTATTTACCAGGTGAACGGCGTGCTGCCTAAGGATATTTCATTACACCATAGCCTTGTGAATGACCTGCTTATGGATTCGATTGAGCTGATCGATCTGCTTATGCGCCTTGAGGAAATTGGCGTCGCGATTCATGAGTCTGAAATAACGAGCGAGCTGACTGTGGGGGATATTGTCACGCACGTGGCGTCAATTCACTGATTTCTTTTTTCACAGTCGCCACTTTCTCCTGGTGGCGACGTTTCACATTAACTAAAGGTATATTTATGGCGACCATGTCAATTAACTCCGGCTTTGAGCCGAGAAAAATAGATCATAGCATTTTACATTCCGTGACGACCGCCGTGAGTGATGGTCTGAGAACGATTAAGCGAGGCTTTCTTTCCTGTCTGGAATGTGTTGCAAATTCGCTGGAAACGATGGGCAGGTCCGTTCAGTCCGGACTGCGGCATGTTGCCTCGGCGATAAGCTCGCTTGTGCCGAATAAGAGTAAGACCGCAGGTAACCCGAAACTGAATAATATCCAACCGGCTGCGCTGAAGAGCTACGTTTGGCCATGACGGAACGCATGGATAAAAATCCTGATTATATGGTGGGTATGTTCAGAGAAAGCCTCGAGCTGGATAAAATTCGGACGATCAACGCCGCGCTGAAGCAGCCGGGAAAGATGGCGGATGCTATCCGTAGCGGTGATATTTCGGGCACAAACGCGGCGGTTTGCGTCAAGCGCTGGCTGGGTGAAACGGTCGGTGAAAATAAGCTCACGGCGGTAGAAATCGAGAGTCTTAATAAATTCAAAGATGATCCGCAGGCCGTGCAAACGCTGGCCTCCAGCCGGTTTGGCGCTGATGCACAGCGTTACGATGTCTTCTGCTCATTACTTTCCGTTCCTCAGCGATATAAAGAGATTTGCTATGCAGAAGGGGTAGATAATAAGTCGCCCTATAATCTCACCGTACTAACGAACGCGGGATTGCCGCTGCAGATCTTTTCGCATGAAGCCTATATGCGTGATCCAGCGAAATGCAATGACGCTTTGTTTGTCCTGATGGAGCATTGCTCCAGATAGTCTTTGATTTAATAACACAAGGCGCCGCTGCGTGCGCCTTTTTATGATTCAGCAATTTGAAACGGGCGGACAGGTGCAAATTATTTCTAATGATAACTATTTTATCGGGGGGCTGAAGGTTATCGCAGAAGAGATGCCGGCTGTGAATACCCGCCATCTCGTCATTTTTGATACCGGGTTGCGCTCGGCATATATTTTTGATTCTGGCGAACTGCAAAGGAACAAAATATTCGATCCTTACAGCGCATTGCTGCACTGCCGCAGTTTTTATTTTAAGCGTGATGTTTCTCTGGAGACATATGCCTTTTATCTGTCTGGCCATCGGGTTAATACTCTGGGGAGACCGCACTTAACCGAGAGAGAGAAATGGGCGATTAGGGTGATGTGCGAAGAAACCGATGCTGATGACAAGGCCAGGTTGCGCCGTATGAACCGAAAAACCTATAGCTCGCATAAAGTAAAGGCTCTTGGTAAGCTTGGCATCAGTAATGCGCTCACGCTTTATTCGCTGCTGCGGGTGTGGAAGGATAACTGGCCCGCCCTTTGCCCGGAGAGGCCGCGGGATGGGGAGCCTTCCCGATACAGGCCTGTAAACGTGGTGGCTCGAATAGCTAACGTGTAAAAAAAATCCACGCATTGGCGTGGATTTTATATTTTAGCGTCTTTATGAGGCACCGAAGATCCCCACAAAGCGCCGTTTTATCTTTTAGACGTTAAACAGGAAGTTCATTACGTCGCCATCTTTAACGATATAATCTTTCCCTTCCGCACGCATCTTGCCTGCTTCCTTCGCGCCTTGTTCACCCTTGTAGGTGATGAAGTCTTCAAACGCGATAGTCTGCGCACGAATAAAGCCTTTCTCGAAGTCGGTGTGGATCTTACCGGCCGCCTGAGGCGCAGTTGCACCCACAGGGATGGTCCACGCACGCACTTCCTTCACGCCTGCGGTGAAGTAGGTCTGCAGGTTCAGCAGCTCATAGCCCGCGCGGATCACGCGGTTCAGGCCCGGCTCTTCCAGACCCAGCTCGGCCATGAACTCTTCACGGTCAGCATCGTCCAGCTCGGCGATATCGGATTCAACGGCAGCGCACACGGCAACAACCACAGAACCTTCAGCCGCCGCGATTTCACGCACTTTGTCGAGGTACGGGTTGTTCTCGAAACCGTCTTCGTTAACGTTGGCGATGTACATGGTTGGCTTCAGGGTCAGGAAGCTCAGGTATTTGATCGCCGCTTTGTCTTCTTCCGTCAGGTTTTTCAGCGCGCGCAGCATGCCCGCGTTTTCCAGCTGTGGCAGACATTTTTCCAGCGCAGCCAGCTCCGCTTTCGCGTCTTTATCGCCGCCTTTGGCTTTCTTCTGCACGCGGTGAATGGCGCGTTCGCAGGTATCGAGGTCAGAAAGCGCCAGCTCGGTGTTGATAACTTCGATGTCGTCGGCC
>CATOUR010000628.1:0-32426 GCA_951848785.1 Callosobruchus maculatus | reverse complement strand
CAGCAATTCAAATTTAGATGTCTCAATTTCTACCAAAAAGAGCTGCGACTGATCGTGTTACAAGGTTTCCAGTGAAAGAGTCATGGATGGAGTACCTTCGCTTTATTGAACCAAAAAATATTTTGAATTACAGATTCAACGAAAATTCAAAATTCAAATAAAAATTTAAAACAAGTTTTACAAAAATTGGGGATGAAATTTAGCTTTTGCGGAAATGACAAAAATTCAGCATTATTACTCTTCCTCTGAAAATGAGTTATTGGAACAAACATCTATCGAAGCTTTTTGGACAGAATTGGAACAAGCAAAAAATGTTAATGATGTATTTATGTTCAAAAACGCATTGAAAATTGTTATGGCCATCTGATTATAACTCATGAAAACGCTGATGTAGAAAGGGTATTTCAGATATGTTAGATATCAAAACAAACAAAAAAAAGAAATGAGTATCGAATTATTAAGTGAAAAATTATAAAGTATTAAGACAGATTTGAAAAGAAATAAAGACTGTTGTTTAGCTTACAAAATCGGTTACTAAATGAATTGTAATTTATAAAAATAGACCAAAAAGCGAAGAAATAAATAAAACATTTTTTTATAAGTTTTAAGACTTCTATGTAGTATTTTCTGTATATTTATAAAAAAGTTATTATCATTTTTTTGACAAAACATTTTTTTTATTTGAAATTAACACTTTCATGACCCCAATATATAAAAAAAAATGTGACGACAAAGTGGCTACTATTTATATTGATCGATGGTGACTTTTTACTTTGTTACTCTGTTACACTGTGTACAGGATAATTAATTTGCTGTAATTTAGCTGACTGTGCCATCTCCTGAACCAAGCAGTGCAAAAGTGTCACCAAGAAGGGTGACTCCAACTCCGAGTTGGCTGTACCCTTACCCACAGACTAAAGAAGAGTTAGAGCTAAAGAAACCGAAGAGTGGTATCATAATCAATGAGACCAAGAAGAAAGAAGACATGCAAGGCTATGATAGCTTCGAACTGGTTTATTCCAAATCACCAAGACCGTAAGCTTTTCATTTTATCACTATTCAGAATGTGTCAGTAACTTGTTGCACCACGTAAATGCCACTGAGATTAATTTTGTAACAATCTACTTAAGCAAACAACATATTAACTCAAACTATCTGGAAGAACCAGTATTTTTTTATTATAAGTCCCTCAGAATTTATCGTAGAATTAATAAACCTAATCTTTCCACCACCACGACTTAAAAAGGAAGAAATGTGTTCTTTTTCTTTTAAGTTCCTAGTTAATTTACCTTGGGGATCCTCTAATAAGGTTTATATTCAGCCCTGCGTACTTTTTAGAGAGAGTTTGTATATATCTTTGAATTCTACTAATAAATATGGTTTTTTTTAATGGCACTAGGATCGTGTCCCATTAGCCAGATCCAATTTAAATTAAAAAAGGGTTACAGCACATCCAAGGATGGCCCAAAGTAGGCCAGTTTATTAATATAAAACAATCCCTATCTAAGTAGGATGGAATGGGATAGGTTTAGACAGTGTTACACTCTTCTCGCCTAAGGGCCCACTAAGGCATTTTGTATAAATTGACACACAACAATTAGGCCACGGAAAGGTCAGGTTAAATAATACAGAGGATAGTTATACAGAGGTTACCTAACTAAACGATCTAAAGTTTCAATCCAGAATTCTTAAAGAATTCAATAATCTTACATATAATGTCTAACCTGTTAAGTGATAAGACATGAAGAACGTTCAGAGGAGCCATCAGACCTAAACCAATCAGATTTGAATAAAGTCGATCACAGTGCGGCATAATATTCAGACAACCAAAAAACAGATGATCCAGATTCCCCTCTACGTTACAGTGCTCACATAAATCAGAGTTGATAATGTTAAATCTGGCTAGATGTGATGGATAAACCCCATGTCCAAGTTCTACTCTTATAATGTTAGAGATATATTTACGAGGTATCTTGAAATTATTATGCCAATATGATTTAGGTATAACAGGATGTATCAGAGTATATCTGGTAGGGTTTGTAAAGCAGTATTCCATCCATTCTGATGACCAATTATTGAATAATCTCTCCTTTGCTATTATACAACTATCCTCTCTTGATAATGATACCTGTAATTCTGATCCCATGGAAATGCTTGCCTTAGCTAGTTGATCAACTTTCTCATTCAGTCTAATTCCACAGTGTGCCTTGACCCATATAATTTGAACGTCACCTCCATTATCTTCTAAGAGGCCATATCATACGTTTAATACGGTGGATATGAATATTTGCGATCGTAGTGCAATCGTAATTTTTCAGAGAGGAAAGTACAGAAAGGCTACCAGAGAAAATTGTAATTTGTTTTAGATTATTGGAGCTTGCATAATTCAATGCTTGAATGATGGCTGTTGCTTCGGCTGAAAAGATGGATATACGGTCAGGAAGTTTATACATTTGTTTTATATCATTGCTAGAAATAAACATTGCGCAGCCAGTACCTGCCTGGTTTTTGGATGCATCTGTGAATATATGGGTACCTTTTGCATAGTGCTGGCAGACATAGTTAAAAATATTGATATTGAGTGTTGGGTTAGTGGTGTACTCTGGAATAATAATCTTAGTTTTCCTATTTACTAAGAAATACTCGGCTTCATGGATATCGTCTTGAAAGGAGTGGTCAGGTGTTCTTATATTCATTTGTCTGAAAGCGGTGCAGAGTGGGGGGGGGGGGGAGTTTTTTTTAATCCAATATTTGTTGGTTAAGTCTTCACTGTTAAGTTGGCTAACTTTGCCTAATGTGTTGGATTTAATAAATACTGTTTTAACAAGAAACCTTTCTGCTAGCATTATCCGTCGATGGTGTAGTGGCGGTTCAAGTGCCTCGACTCTCATTGGTTCTATGGGTGATGTTTTCATGGCTCCTAAGCACAATCTTAGAAAAGAATTTTGCACCACATCCAGCTTACGTAATAAAGTATCACTAGCGGAACCATAAAATATGCTTCCATAATCCATAATTGACCTAATGTATGATCGCGTAAGTGCAATTTTTTGGTCAGCTCCCCACCAGATTTTCAGTATCATTTTGAAAAAATTTAGTCCTTTCCTGCATCTGTCAATGATACTCTCTATATGAATTTTCCAATTCAGTTTTTTGTCCAATATGACTCCAAGATATTTCACATTGTTGTAAGTCTTAAAAATCTTCCCTCCTAATTGAACGGAGTCTGGTATTTGGGTATAATGACGAGTGAAAAAGCATAACTTAGATTTCTTGCTAGATAAAGAAAAACCATTTTCCATGAACCACTGGTTGTATATATGCATGGCATTATCCAAAAGGTCTGTGCATATAGATAAGGTTCGCTCTTGTGTGTAAATGCAAATGTCATCAGCATATTGTATAATATTGTTATTCTGAGTAACTGTGTGCAGGTCGGCAGTATAAATGTTAAATATGATCGGACTGAGTACAGCTCCTTGCGGCAATCCAGCAAAGCAATATCGTGGTCTTATTTTTTTATTGGATTCATCTCTAACGTAAACTGCTCTGTTGTAGTATAGGTTTATGATAGTATGACACAGATGTTTGGGAATGCCGTATTTTTCAAGCTTGGATTTCAGCAATATCAAGTCAATTTGGTCATAAGCGCCTTGGATGTCTAAGAACAAAGCACCCAAATATTTGTTATCGGAATAAAAACATTGAATGTCATTAACAATGCATGCTAAGGCATCAGTGGTACCCAGGCCCTTTCTAAAGCCGAACTGATGATCAGGGAGAGGATGAAACTTCAGCCACCATTCTAACCTACGTTTTATCATTCTCTCGAATGTTTTCAAGGTGCAAGATAATAGGGATATTGGCCGGTAGGAGTCCGCTTGATTGGGGTCTCTATTTGGTTTAAGTATCGGAACTAAAATAACTTTTTTCCATTCCTCGATAGACTCGCCTTCCAACAAAATGCCATTGAATATTTGTAAGAGGTAATTTTTAGCACTGTCTGGAAGGTTCATTAGCATAGGGTATCGAATTTCATCGTATCCAGGGAGAAGTATTTGTTGATTTACTGATTGCATGTTCCAATTCAGGTAAAGAAAATGGTGTGCTGAATAGCTGATCTTGATTAATTTCATTAGGAGAGTCCATGAAGGGACTAACAGTTGCTGGTGCAAATTTTCTGATGGAATTCTTCTAGCCAAGAAAAGTCGGTGACCTTGGGCTCTGTAACAGGAATGCGTTTTATAATACGAGCCTGTTTCCAGAGTTCTACTGCGGGTGTATTTTTGTTTAGCTTCGACACCCAGTTTATCCAAGTGCTTTTAGATTTACGCTTAAACATGTTTTTTGTTTTGGCGAATATTCTTTTACATTCAATATAATTTTCATAAGAACTGTTCTGTTTGTATAGAGTTAGTGCCTGTTTCCGACTGTTTATTGCATCAACACACTCTTGGTCCCACCATGGTGGGGATCGTTGTTTGATTTTAAAGCATTTAGTTGTGGGAATAGCTGCTTCACTAGCTTCATTTACTTTTTCAAAGAAATACTTGTATTTATTTTCTGCTGAATCTAATGGAGGTGGATTAATGAAGCTGTTGTTCGTTAGTTGTTGGTATAACCGCCAGTCAGCCTTCTTCAAATTCCATTTATATTTGGGGTTGATTACGTCTCGTGATTGTGTGGAGATATTAATAAAGAGGCATATGGCGTAATGATCTGATCCAAGAGTATCGGGTGTTACCTCCCAACTAGAAATTTGTGCAATATCTGGAGTGCATAAGGGTGAGATCAGGTGCTGAATTTTGTATGTTTGGACCCACAAATCTAGTTGGTGAACCAGAAATTCATGATAATTAGGTTGGATTCATCACAAATTTCTAATATTTGACGACCTGTAGAATTCTCATATGATGATCCCCAGGTAGCTGGGTGGGCATTGAAATCCCCGCCAATAACTGTCGATCCTGAGACATTTGAAAAAATTATTTCCAGTCCTCTGTTTCCGACCTTATATTCGGAGGTTTGTACAAAGAGATAAATGAAACAACCATATTTTCCAAAGATACACGACAACCACATACCATGATATTTTCATTGTAAGAACCAGCAAAATTAATATTAGAATATTTAATGCCTTGCCTGATAAGTACTGCCACCCCCAGCCTTGCCATCAGGCCTATCCCTACGAACCATGCTGTAACCCTTGAATCTGATTATTTGATCAGGTTTGAACCAGGTCTCGCTTACAATAGCGATATCAATACTATGTTGTGACAGAAAATGAGTGAGACTGTTTTTGTTTGATACCGCGATCTTGCATTCCACTGCATCACCTTGAGGCTCATATTTGTTGGGTTTGGAGATTTACTAGAGATTGTTGGTTATTGCTCAATATATTTTCGATCCTATCTCTCAGATTACCTTCACTAATGTTATGTAACTCATCAATAGATTTAAAAGTATTCAAAATTTGATTGAATATTTTTGTGAATACTTCAATAGTATCGTTTCCACCATGAATGTTAGATTGATAAATCTGATTTGAAGTAATGGGTTGCTTCGGCCCACTACTGAATTGAAACATTTCACCAGGAAAATTTGCGGGCGGTGTACTAATTTTTCGTTTTTTTTACGTGTTCTCCTGTAATTGCTACAGAAGTTCTATTAGGATAACGTTGCTGCGGGGTAATATTTCTAACAGGAGTGTTTGACTGTCTTGAGGTGCTTGGTAAAACTGGGTGATTCGACTGAGAGATGTTTGCTAGCGGTTGAAATCTATTGTTATTTATTACACAACTAGCATATGAACCACTCAATTTGGCTTTAGCTTCGTTAAACGAGACATTAGAGTTGGCCATAACTTTCTTAATTTTCTGTTGTTCTTGAAATTGTGGACAATCCTTAGAAATGCTTTTATGGTTGGGAGAATTGCAATGAATACAGTAAGATTCGATGCATGAATGGTTGTCATCTTTCGATTGACCACAATTCATACATCTAGCGGCTGTGCTGCGACATTGATTCGAAACATGTCCAAAACGTAAACATTTGAAACACTGTATTACTTTTTGTACAAACGGTTCTACTATAAATAATACAATATTGATTGACAATTCGTTTGGGAGTATATTACCATCGAAGGTAATGACTGCCATTTGTCCAGGAACTAGTTTGCTGCAAGCCATCCTTATTAATCTTTCTCTTCAACCTATTTACATCAAGAACTTTCACAGTAGATGTTATATTATTTTTAATATAGTCCTCGTCAAAAGAGGTATCATCGCCTTTGATTATGCCCTTACGTATTAACAAATTGTTTGGGATATATGCTTTAATATTTTCTGTTTTAAGGGTTTCATTAGCTATAATTTCGTTTGCTGCCTTTGTTGATTTAACTGTGACTTTAACTCTATTTTGTCCGACTTTAGTGATATTTGTAATTAGGTTACTGAGATTCAATTTTTTGTGCAATAAGTGCCCTATAAACATGGGATGTAGCCTACCAATTTTTTCCTTGTTTAACTTTTCCATGTAAATATATACATCAGAAGAATACTTATCTGACTGAAGGTTGAAGAAACGTGGTAGGTGATTCATTTGGGTATTTGTAATCTCTGTATTCCGTGTTTCACTTTGCATGTGGTGCACCTCATTGTGAGTTTGCACTTCTTGAATCATTTCCGAATTACTGTCTTCGTAAGTTTAAATCATAACTGCCACATTTCCACTCGCACTATCACTAGCGACACTGGGGCCACCCACCCCCGTAGGGTGGTGGTGGCATTTACCTTTCTTTTTCTACTTTGGTTTATAAACAAACACGCCAGCTAAGTCACGATAAGAAAAATCGCCTGTATTGTACGGTTTCCCGAATTTTTTGCGCTCCGCTGTGATTATACACACGTCTGGTACGGTTCACGTCGGAAGCAAAACTGAATAAATATGGGTTCTTAGGCATACCTTTACTCAAATATCATCTTAACCGATTAAGCTGTTATTGAAAATATACTATCAAAAAATTGGTTCAAGCATTATGAATGCATAGCACGATGATTTTACCTCATATTCACTGTATTAAACTCAAATATTCTTGACCATAATATTTTTGGCTGAGCGGTAGTAGCAAGATAATGTCTGTTTTGCGAAAAAATGTTTAAAGCCATTTTTTGGGTTACTCTGAAATCTGCTCGAAATAATTTTCATAGCTATTTCTTTAGCTTCGAACACCTACAATAAGCTCATCGAGAATAGGATTTTTAGGAAGAAAAGCGCTAAATTACATTTAATATACACATCGTCATCAATAGAGTAACCCTCCGAGAAAGTAAGAAAGTTTTATATTAATTTTTTTCGAAAACAGTGAGAACCAAAAGCATTTTCTGAAACCATCAGTAAACCTCTCCAATTTTTTCCTACAAATAAAAAATCGAACTTCAAAAGAAATGTTTTTTCCGTTAATTCTGTTAGAAAGATTTTTTATAATTTGAGATGCTGCTAATTTTAAAAAATGGTACAAGTCTAATACAGAACCGTCTTCTCATTTATGATATACCTATTGCTTGCCTACTACGAGCAGCCTTTCGTATGCCAAATGAAGAACGTACTAAATAATTTGTACAGTTTTTTGCAAGTGGAAGAGGTTTTTCAATTATAGTTGGTCATAAAAAAATAATTCTGTGAAAAGACGAGAAAAAAGTTCTAAAGTTCTGCAAAGTCACCTATTCTTCAGATTTTCTTTTAAACAAGATTTATGAATCGAGAGAAAAGTGCATGCAGTGTCAATGCATTCTTTGTATATGATTTACAAAAAACCAATAGTTCCCAAAAAATAAAATACAAAGAGATTTCCAGATGGATCTATGGCTCTATAAGATAGCCCTGTATATTGACTAGTCTGGTATTGACTTAGCTTCACAAACATGACTTATAACCTCGATGATATAACGAGCAAGTCATCAAATATGAAAAACTGAGGCCAAAGCTTGTTTCAGAGATATGGATGAGAAAAAGAAGAAGAAAAAGAAGAGGAAGAAGAGTAACAGAGTCGAGGAGACGAGGAGGATGAAGATGAAGGTGAGCAAAGGAAGAAGAAGAAAAAGAAGAAGAGGAAGATATCAAAGGAGGATGGTGAAGTAATAGAACAGATGGAGGATGAAATGGAGGAACTGGGTGCGGCTGAAGGCATGGGAGAGTATCCAGACATAGACGCTTTAGCATCATATCTAACGAAACAGTTTAGAAGAAAGGTTTCGCAGGTATGCTTTATTGAATGCATGCTTTTACTGCAGTTGCTTTATATACTCTTATATGATCTGAATGCTTTTGGTCTATTAGAATATAGAATCGTATGGTATAGAGCTACTAGCTCGCTGCTAACCACTCTGTTCAAGACGTATGCATTTTTTATGGTACTATTCATGTCATCTGAAGCTTAATAGGAGATTACAAACGAGCCTAGCAACTATCTTAGACCTATTCAGACCAGATATCACTTATTTAAAACACGGTATGTGCTATCTACACTATATTAATCTAAATCTTCCCCTAAAGATGCCAAACAGACTGAAGTCTTCCCCTGGGGATACCTACATACCATACAAAAAATCGATTTGAAGTTTGGATAGACTGAGTAGTGTTAATATTTAAAATATTAGCATTTTCATACATCATCAACCTACAATCTAAATCATTTCATAAGTAGGTGTCAAAAAGGATCTGCTACATAGTAGCTTCATTAGAATCTCCCGACCATTTATGAACGATAAGGTCTATTAGATTTCAGCAGCAACTTCATATCAGAGCAAAGACATACATTCTTTGATATCAGAAAAGGAAATTCTGGAAGGTGCTGCTGTGAACAAATACATCCAAAAAT
The DNA here is from genome assembly GCA_951848785.1 of Callosobruchus maculatus. Classification (NCBI taxonomy): domain Eukaryota; kingdom Metazoa; phylum Arthropoda; class Insecta; order Coleoptera; family Chrysomelidae; genus Callosobruchus; species Callosobruchus maculatus. The sequence continues at coordinate 23,548 of CATOUR010000628.1, read as the reverse complement.
TCCGTAGAGAATCCGAAGTGAAACCATACCTACCTAAGAAACGCAAATTCAAGAGGGGAACTCTGGAAAGCCACTCGTTCACAAATATTTGCCAGCCTACGTTGAAAGAATTCTTTTTTGGATCCAAAGAAGGTATGTTGTCTATTATATTATACTATTCGTTTTACAATCTTTTAAGGTAAAGTCTTCAATAAGGGTATTGCTGACTTATGTACAATTATATTACGGCCTCGCTTCCGCAAATAAAGAAGTCTGTAGTACCCCCGCTTCCGCGCCACTGGACCACAATTTTTGAAGAATTTGGTAGTACTCTGCCTGCCGGCGGTGCCTGGTTCCTTATCGCTCAGAACTGCTAGTCTTCGTTTTTGTGCCATATATGCCACACGTTTCGCGTTGTTTACATATTGCTCAACCTCGTGAAAAATGTCCGGGGAAAAGGTTCGAGGCAAGAAAAGATCGAGAAGTTCGGAGAAAGTGGATGGTGCGGAAATCAAGATAATGTTAGAATCAGTGATGCAGCGGTTAAATGTGATAGAACAAAGACAAAAGCGACGTCGTCGTTCACCGGTTCATTCATCAGATTATTCAGCAAGTGATAATGCATCCCATAGTGACATTGTGGATTCCGATGATTTCTCGTCATATGAAGATGAGTCGAGGGCACCTACAGATGCTCACTCAAATACTGGCGGCACTGGTAGGTACAACATCATTTTCATCAGAGGAATTAATTTATCGTGTGATGTGCCTAGAGCCTAGAGTGGCTCAGAGCACCATCGACATAATCATGTGTCTAGAGTGACAATGTTTTACTAAACTTTTTACCTAGAGTGGTAAAATGTCTTATGCCGAGTGTCTCACAATGGTCTTACAGCACCATCGATATACTCATGTGTCTAGAGTGACCATGTTTTACTAAACTTTTGCCTAGAGTGGTAAAAATGTTTTATTGTAGTTGACCTGAGTCTAGAGTGACGCAGGTACGACATCAGCTGCTTATTGCAAAATCTTTGTAGCAAACCTAGAGTGGTAAAATGGTAAAAGTAAATTCTTGGTTGTTACAGATAACTTGGTACCCGAAACAGTGAATATTAATTCAATACTTGGCGACGCAGAGCTTCCAGAAAAGTGTTTTTCTGAACCAATTCTGGAGGAGTTGGTTCCACGCTATGAGAAGGTTTTGCTAAGTGGGCTGAAGGAGGAGGCAAGGGTGGATCTCATTAAAAAATACCTTCCTCCAGAGAATATGAAGGCGATTGTACCTCCCAAACTGAACCCTGAGGTGAAAGTTGCCATTCAAGAAAACACTCTAAAACGAGATAATCGCTTATCCACACTACAGGAACAGATTGCAGCGGTCATTTCCGCCTTAGTCCAATTTACATCCGACTTGGCTAAAAAGGGTGGGGAGGATAACCTTAGATACATAGAGACTTCCAATGACGCCTTACGCCTGCTTTGTGACGTTTTTCATCATGAATCAGTTTCACGAAGAGAACTTCTGCTATTAAATTTGAATAAGGATCTCAAGGAAACCCTACAGAATACTACTATCTCGGAGTGGTTATTCGGTACAGGGTTAGAAAACACAATAGAGGCTGCTAAAAAACTTGAGAAGTCGGGTGAGCAACTGAAGGTCAAGAAAAATAGGCAGCCGAGTTCCACCTTAGCCTCTACTTCAAAACAGGGGAAACTTTCGTCACCCATTTGCAAAAGGGGTGCAGCAGATGGGTCGCAGGTTCCAGAGACGCACTCCACTACCGAACAACGCACAACTAAACAACACTCACAAAAGGACCAAGAATCATCGTGCATATTCAACTCATCGTCACAGCAGCAGCGTCGAGAGACGACGCCTATATTAGGGGTTAGTAAGCCGTGCGGCAGGCTAAGTTTGTTTTCCCAAAGGTGGAAGGACCTTGGTTTCCATAGCAAGGTGATATCTTACATAAATGATCTTAAAATTCCTCTTATTGAAAAACCCGTACAAATAATACCTCCTGTAGAGCCAGAAAGGTCACAAAAAGAATGTGGCGTTATTGATAACATGATTAAAAAATTGCTACAGGAGGGAGTGTTATCGCTGGTAAAACCCCATAAAGATCAGTTTATATCAAATGTTTTCATTATACCAAAACCAGATGGATCTCACAGATTAGTTATTAATCTGAAGTCCTTCAATGAGTTTGTAAGGACTTCTCATTTTAAATTAGAAACTCACAAGACCGTTTCTCAGGTCATTACACCCAACTGTTATATGCAGAACATTGATTTGCAAGACGCCTATTATTTAGTGCCAATACATAATAGACATAAAAAGTACCTGAGATTTCGTTTTAAGGGCTCAATTTATGAATATAACTGCTTACCATTTGGGTTGTCCTGCGCTCCACAGATATTCACAAAAATTTTAAGACCAGTTATATATCATCTGAGAAAAAATGGGTTTCTCTCTGTTAATTATTTGGATGATTTTTTACTTCTTGGAAAAACACGCAAAGAATGTGCACTCAATACACGGGAAACTATCAGGCTATTAGAACACCTAGGGTTTCTTATAAACTATAAAAAGAGTGCTCTTAATCCAGATCGAATTTGCAAATTTCTTGGGTTTCAATATAATTCAAGTAATATGACTATATCATTACCTACCTCAAAAAAAGCGGGCTAAGTTGAAAAAACTGATACAACAATTTTCCACAAAAAAAACATGTGTGATAAGAGAGTTTTCAAAATTTATTGGCAATTTGGTCTCAGCAGCCCCAGCCATTCGATATGGGTTTTTGTACATTAAATTATTTGAACGTGAAAAACTCAAAGCACTTAATCGAGTTAATGGTAACTATGATGCCAAGATGAATATTGCTCCACATTTGTCGCCTGATTTTTCATGGTGGCTTGCCCACATAGACCTATCATATAATTATATTCACCATGAAAAATTTGCTATTGAAATATTTTCTGATGCTTCAAAATCGGGTTGGGGAGCACATTGTGACAGCGAGACTATTTTTGGGTTCTGGTCAACTACAGAAAAACATAAGCATATTAATGAACTAGAACTATTAGCGGCTCTTTTTGCCTTAAAATGTTTTAGCAAAAATCTCTCTAATTGCCATGTTTTATGTAGAATCGATAACACCACTGCAGTATCCACTATTAACAGATTTGGCAGTGTTAAGTTCACAAATCTGAACAGATTAGCGCGAAAAATCTGGAACTACTGCGAGGAGAAACAAATAATCATTTTTGCATCATATATTAACTCGACAACAAATGTAGACGCTGATAGGGCTTCTCGTCAGGTCCATATGGAAACTGAATGGTCCCTCTCAGAGTTCGCCTTTTCAAAAATTGTTGATAAGTTTGGCGTCCCAAAAATTGACTTATTTGCAAGTCGTATCAACAAAAAATGTGAAATTTTTATATCTTGGCTTAGAGATCCAGAGGCTTACAACGTCGATGCCTTCACCTTACATTGGCAGGGAATGGCCTTTTATGCATTCCCGCCCTTTTCACTAATATTAAAAGTATTACAAAAAATAATCAAGGACAAGGCTGAAGGCATCATTGTTGTACCTCAGTGGTGTTCACAGCCTTGGTATCCTATATTCAAGACCTTATTGATAGGAGATCCCTTAATTTTTACTCCTAACGTGCATTTACTTTCATTTAGCGGAGTCCCCCACCCATTGTGGAGAAATCTTACCCTGGTAGCAGGGAAGTTGTCAGGGAGGCGCTATTACAAGGGAGAGTGCCCTTAGAGGCATTGGACATATGTTTGGCTTCGATCACCGATGTGACCTTGAAACAATATAATGGGGGCCTTCGCCTATGGTGGACATTTTGCGTAGGCAAAGACATTAACCCATACCAAGTAACTGTTGAGAACGTTCTGGAATTTTTAACATTTCACTTCAATAGAGGAGCTACCTATGGTACTCTCAATTCTTATAGATCGGCTATATCTCAGATCGCAGGGCCAGACTTAGGACAGGATTTTCGAATGAAGCGCTTTTTCAGAGGTGTCTTTGGTAAAAGACCACCAAAGGCGAGATATGAAAATATTTGGGATCCACAGATAGTGTTATCTCTTGTGAAGACGCTTAATACGGAAACCCTGTCCCTCGAAACTTTGAGTAATAAACTTGCAGTTTTGTTGGCCTTAGCTACCGGTCAAAGGTTACAAACATTAGCATTGATTAAAGTTAGTAACATTTCAATTCAACCCCAAAAAGTCTTAATCAAGATTTCAGACCGCATAAAAACATCTTCAATCAACAGATCACAGCCCATATTAAATTTGCCATTCTTTAATGACGAACCTCAGATATGTGTAGCAAGCACTCTCATTAGATACTTGAACGTCACCAAAGGTTTGAGAAACTCGTGTGATTGGCTTTTTATTACTTTCAAAAAACCGCATCGAAAAGCATCTACTCCTACAATTAGCAGATGGATCAAAGACATGTTAGAAAGAAGTGGGCTGGACATGTCAATATTCAAGCCGCAAAGTACAAGGCATGCGTCCACCTCCTCTGCAGCAAGAGCAGGTGTTAGTTTTGAAACCATCCGTTTAGCGGCGGGTTGGTCTCACAATTCCAGAACATTCGCAAACTTCTATAACCGGCCTTTAGTTGACAATGAGCAGTTTGCAAAGGTTGTGTTTTCTACTTAGTTGTAATGTTATGTATTTATTTCTGGGTGTTCTGGGAATTCTGGGAAGCAGGCTTATTTTTGATAAGATACTAAATTGTTGTTACTAGGTCATGCATAAATATAATATTTTGACCTCATTTGTTGTTGCAAATTACTTTAAACATCTACAGACTTCTTTATTTGCGGAAGCGAGGCCGTAATATAATCATAAGATCAAACAAACTTACCTAAGTGATGTTCGATCTGGATTATATTACGGCCTCGCTGGAGCAAATAAAGTCCCTCCCTTCCCTATAAATTGGAAGATACACAAACTTATAACCCCTTCTTGCAACAACAACTTTAAAAACGACTGGCAGTTCTGAGCGATAAGGAACCAGGCACCGCCGGCAGGCAGAGTACTACCAAATTCTTCAAAAATTGTGGTCCAGTGGCGCGGAAGCGGGGGTACTACAGACTTCTTTATTTGCTCCAGCGAGGCCGTAATATAATCCAGATCGAACACCACTTAGGTAAGTTTGTTTGATCTTATGATTAAAGGCAGTAAAGAGGCTCTCCTAATCTTCAACGTTTTTTCAAAGGATTTTGAACGCGTGAGAAAAGTTAGACAAGTATTTTACTAAAACAAGCATGTGCAATATAGAGTTTTCTAAATTGCATTTCTTGGTTCATATACAAAACAATAATATGATGTAACATGTAACTATTAAGTCAATAAATCGATTTACACTCTATAATATATTTATTTCTCCAACGATTCAAGTTTTGCTGGATACTTGCATCTCTGATAACTGTTTTTCTTTGTACTTAATTTTTTATGTACAGACTTCATAGAAAGATCATTGAGGTTGGTAGCTGTTGAGATTTTTAAAAAGAGATCTCACTGTTATTTAGTGTAACTTTTAAAACTTACTCGTCCTATCATTGACTCTCTGATTAATAAATAAATCACAATTGCTGCTTAGCATGCTCAATATTATTTCAAGGATCCATGCACCAGGGTGACGCAAGTTTCAGCGAAAACATACGAAATCGCCAAGGTATATGCATGTCAGTCGCAGCATATTGCTTTTCCATTTTGAAACATCCGAATAGATGGACGACGGAGAACATAGATCAGATTTTGGAATATGGGAACAATTTGTGCATTGAAAGTGCAAAACTCTGTCATATTCATAACCTTGAAGCTGAATTGAAACCACAGCAACTCCAGAAGTACTGCATTTTGGGTATGTAACTTGTTTATGTATTATTTTGTCTGTCACGCTTGGACCGATCTCATACATGTCAAGTTTTCTGTACACAATAACTAGGCGTATATCATAATTTTCAAAATAGAAGGCTAATAAACTTAAAAGGGCTTTGAAAACTGAACATTTAAATTTAGTTTGATTAAATCGTACGACAGATTATGATCAAAGGGGAACGAACTGTACTTGTTGACTTCTGGGTTACGCTTAAACCATACTTCAAAACACATCATCATGAATTTTGTAGAATGTTTTGAGAATGAGGCTGCAAAGTTAGTATGAATTATTGATTCATTATGTTCGATTTTAAGATGGATCATGAACTGTCTTTCGTGCAATTAGGTCACAACAATCCTTAGAGCTGATGTCACTGGTTCTTGATAACTCTTTGATATCCTATCTGTCAGATAATGCTATATAAATAAGACAGATACGTTTTCTGAAATTTATCAGGGGTTAGTTACATTAGTCCTGCATAATTTATATTTATATTAAACACACCAATTACATTAGTTATTGCAATAAATATTATGATACGCATAGGCTAATGTTAAGAAACCTACCCTGGTATGGGATCTTTAAAGTGCTATGTACGTTCCCTTTTTTATATAAATCCTGTCTAGTTTTTGAAAATTGTACACAGTATTTCTTAGAAAATAACGTACTCTTTCTTTTTTGGTGGAAATTGATACAGGTAAACTATAAGAGGCATCCAGGAGTCAGTGAGCGGACTGATGGACGGGCTCCCACTTGAAGGGGCCCTTCCAAGGTTCGCTGACTGCTACTTCTCGAGGGGGGCGGCCATCTTCGTTTGCGAGAACGAGTTCTCGCAGACGTGGCTGCAGGCTCAGGTTGGCAACCTGAGGCCCTGGGAAGGAGCACGACTCAGGGTGATGCGGTTTGAGGACCTGCCCGTCTTCAGGAGGGTGATGGCTTGGTTCCCGGGCCCTCACGTGAAAGAGGACATCCTCCTGAGGAGGTTAGACAGGCAAAATCCTGGGATACACCCCAGCTCGTGGAGGGTGATGGAGGTTAAGATGGAGCCGAAAGGCGTACGTCTGGTCCTCAGCGTTGACTCCATTAGCTGGGGCGTAATCGAAGGCAGGGGGCTGCGGCTCTACTGCGGAGCGAGCTCAGCAGTGTTTACTCTGCTGGGCAAGAACAAAGAGCAACGCGGGACTGCTGCTGCCGGCGGTGATCAGGGCCCATGCGAGAGCCAGGAGCCTAGGGACCAAGGGCAGCTGGCACCTGGGGAGGCTGTTGTTGCTGCTCGGGCTCCTCCAAGTGGGACCGAGCGGCAGGAACAGACTCCTCAGGAGTCTCCGGAGTTGGATAGGGATGTGCCCACACCAGGAACTAGTGGGCCACAGAGCAGCACACCAGTGAGTGAGGGGCAGCTACTCGATAGTGACTCCGACTCAGCACTGGAGGGAGCCAGGATGCTGTGGCAGACGGATCAACGCCACAGTCACAGCGAGGGTAGCGGCAACGAACGGGGCCCCACCGTGGGGAACTAGACGTTGGTTCGCTACAAACACATGAGGGTGGACTGCCAAAAAAAAAAAAATGGTGAGTTACATTTCTTTCATTCAAATTAATTTGCAGCATTGCATAGCGGCTTCTAGGGTTCTTACTCAGACGATCACTAGGGGTCGCTATGACATAGCTCTTATTCAGGAACCCTGGATAAGGAATGGCATTATTAGCGGGCTTAACATTCCAGGGTATACCATTTTTAGTAGCGCTCCGGAGACAAAGCCTAGAGTGTGCATATTATGTAATAATATGAATGCATGGCAACTAATGGACTTTACAACTAGGGACATGGTTGCGGTGGTGATTCGCCTTAGAGAACAAGGCATCGAAAGAAGTTTAGTGGTATGCTCAGCGTACTTACCGTATGATTCAGGAGATCCTCCTCCCTCAAAAGAGATGGAGGACCTTGTGTCTCATTGTCGGGATAATAATCTCGAGCTTATCGTGGGGTGTGATAGCAATGCCCATCACACCCTATGGGGTAGCTCTAACACTAATAGACGTGGTGAAGAGCTGATGGAATTTCTAGGGACGTCGAACCTAGAGGTTCTGAATGTTGGCGACACTCCTACCTTCTCAAACAATGTGAGGGATGAGGTCCTAGACATAACACTGAGCACGGTCGGTATTTGTAATGAGGTCAAGGACTGGACAGTATCCTTGGAACCGTCACTGTCCGACCATAGACATATAACGTTTAGGATTGACGGGGAAAAAGAGGGAATCCTTGTTAGAAATCCTAGGCAAGCAAATTGGGCTTCTTTTAAAGAGGACCTAGGCAGCAGGCTCCGTCCTATAGAGCAGGATCTCAGTAAAGGGGAGGGCTTGGAGGCGGCAGTTGATTCCCTGTGTAGGGACCTCCGAGACTCCTTTGAGGATAACTGTCCCCTACGCAAAGTGGGCGTGGCGGGCAATGCCACCTTCTGGACTAAGAAATTAGAAACCAGGAAAAAGTCCCTGCACAAACTACTCACGAGAGTTAGGTACAGGAAAGGTACTCCTGATTGGGAGGAGTATAGGATAAAGCTACAGGAATATAAGAGGGAAGTCAGGAGGGCCTCCAGGGAATCTTGGAGGAACTTCTGCAGGTCCATCAATGATATTCCTGCGACGGCAAGGATGCATAGGATCCTTAGCAAGGACACCAAGTCCAAGTTGGGGACCTTGACGGACTCGAACGGTCATAGAACCAATAACGAGGAGGAAACGCTTGAACTGCTGATGAGTGTGCACTTTCCGGGATCGGTTGCCGCTCAGCAGACAGGTGCACATAGGCCACTCCGCCGTCCTCATAAAGAGGAATGGCAGATGGCAGGAGAAGTCGTCACTTATGACCGCACAAGATGGGCGATAAATACTTTTGCTCCATACAAAAGTCCAGGCAAGGATGGAATCATTCCAGCCATGCTACAACATGGACAGGATCTGGTACTACCATACCTAGTTAGGATATTTCGCGCCTGCGTGGCTACTGGCTTCACACCGAAGAGCTGGTTGCATTCAAGGGTCGTTTTTATTCCTAAGCCGGGCAGAGGTAGCTATACTCGTCCGAAGGACTTTAGACCGATTACCCTTTCGTCGTTTTTACTAAAAACACTGGAGAGGTTGGTTGATAGATATATCAGGGATGGGCCCTTACAAAGGGTTGAAATCCATGCCTATCAGTTCGCATATCAGGCGGGAAAATCAGCTGAGCTGGCACTTCATCATTTGGTCAGCAGGCTGGAGAAAACGTTGAATCAACGGGAAGTGGCTATGGTAGCATTTCTTGATATCGAGGGTGCGTTCAACTGTACCACTACCAATTCGATAAGACGCGCCCTAGAGAGACATGGAATTGCTCCAATCCTAGTGGAGTGGATTCTTACTACTCTAGAGGGCCGAGTGGCTTCTGCAACGCTTAATGACATAAACTATAGCGTTGCAGTGGCGCGAGGCTGCCCACAAGGCGGTGTTCTTTCACCTCTATTATGGTGCTTAGTGGTGAATGACCTACTCGTGAGACTAAGCAACACAGGGGTCTACGTACAGGCCTATGCCGATGATTTGAGCATAGTGGTCAGGGGTAGATTCATTAATACAGTCTCCGAGGTAATGCAAGGCGCGCTGCGTGTTGTGGAAACGTGGTGTAATGAGGTGGATCTGTCAGTGAACGCTGAAAAGACGGAGCTCGTTATGTTCACTAGGAAAAGGAAGATGGAAGGCCTCGTGAGGCCTACCTTTTTCAGAACGACACTTGAATTGTCTCAGTCAGTAAAGTATCTAGGAGTAATACTGGATCACAAGCTGACTTGGAGGCTGCACGTGGATTATAAGGTAAGCAAGGCTCGAAACTCATTATGGGCCTGCAGAAGAGTTGTCGGTAGTAGCTGGGGCCTGAGCCCAAAAGTGGTGCACTGGCTCTACACTACAATAGTCAGACCGTCACTAATATATGGCTCCATAGTGTGGTGGACCTGTATAAAGACGGAGGCAACAAGAGCCAAACTTAATAAGGTCCAACGTTTGGCATGTCTTAGTATAACCAGTGCAGTGCGCACAACACCCTTGAGTGCCATTGAAACACTATTGAATCTTCCTCCTTTGGATCTGGTAATCCAAGGGGAAGCTAGAAAAACTGGGTTCCGTCTCTGGAGTCAGGGTAGCTGGACTTTTATGAATCCAGGCAAAGGACATTCGACGATTCTAGCAGAGTTGCATGAGGATTGTCCTATTTTGTTGGCGAGGAGCGATACAGTTTCTCCTACGCATCGCTTCAATCGCAAATTTACGGTGGTGTTTCCGTCAAGGGAAGAATGGAAGTCTAGGGAAAGACAGCTCATCGAAGGAGGAGGACAGGTCTGGTACACAGACGGTTCACTCGCTAGAGAGGGCTCGGGCTCGGGAGTCTACGGGCCCCGTACAAGACTTTCATTCCCTCTTGGGGGGCACACCACAGTATTCCAGGCTGAGGTCTATGCGATACTTGCCTGCGTAAATCGTATTCGGGAAATTGACGGGTCTAGGAGGCGGATTACTATCTGCTCTGACAGTCAGGCAGCCATCAAAGCACTGAGTGCTTGGAAAATAACGTCGGGACTGGTCCTGGAGTGCAGGAGGGCTCTTGACGACATCTCAGCTAAACACAAGGTATCACTGATGTGGGTACCTGGGCATGCTGGGGTAAAGGGTAATGAAATGGCAGATCATCTAGCCAGGATGGGATCCGGAAACAGTTTTGTGGGCCCGGAACCAGCCTTAGGACTGTCTGCAAATATGGTTAGGAAAACAACTGGAGAGTGGATCCAGAATCAACACTCTCTGAGATGGAACAACATCTCTGGTCATCTCCGTCAGGCTCGGGAGCTATTAGCAGGGCCTGAAGAGAGAATAGGACGATTCTGTCTCTCTCTGGATAGGAGTAACTTGAGATTGTTAGCAGGCTTATTAACGGGTCACAATACCTTCAGGCGTCACTTGTTTGTGATGAGGGTGGTCAACGACCCAACGTGCACGTGGTGTGGGGAAGAGGAAGAATCCTCGGCACACATCCTGTGTCGCTGTGAAACCCTGGGTTATCACAGGCAGACTATGCTGGGCTCAAGAACCTTGGAACCAATAGAGATAAAACGGATAGGACCTAAGAATGTACTTGCCTTTGCCAAAAGGGCAGGTCTTAGGAACTAGCGCGGATAGAGGCGCAAAAGGGCCCATCGTGTGGCCTATGCACCAGCCACATTCCGTGCTGGATAGCCTCTGGTTCTTATTCAAACTATAAGAGAATAAAGTGAAAATAATTTTTGTGGCACCTTAGCATTTTTTGAGCAGTATCGCAATGCTGCGCAAAAAACGTACATCATGGATCATAAGCATAAAAAAATGTTTTTTAAGTACTTCAGCGCTACTTATTGTTTTCGTCGCCTGTCCTAAGAGAGAAAATGTAGGAAGAATGCTGTGCTTAAATCTTGTTTCTCATGTTTTTTCATACGCTCTATAAAAAGAATTAAGTACAAAATATTTTAGAGTTTCTCAAAAATCTCTGTTGGAAAAACGAAAGCTGTTCTCCCAATCCTTTCCTAACATTTTCTAGGTGACAAGAAAATAAGATTCACTGTAGAAGAACCTGAAGTCACTGGCTATATCCGGTCTGATAATAAACGGATCTTCAATCTTACAAAAGCTCTGAACATCTTCTTTGCTCGTCAGAACGCTGGCATTCTCAAAACCCAGGATTTGAGCATCGCCATCTGGAAAGACAAGTACTACTACATGTTCGATGCCAAACCTCGCACCAGGGACCTTTATGTTGCTTCAGGAGGAACAGCGATCATGGCCAATTTTTACGATATACCATCGCTAATTACAGTGTTTCTGGATCGATCAAATTTTGGAAATTGGCCGTTTTTGATCTATCCTTTGAAAGCCATCAGAGTGTTAAATAGGGATGACCCGGAGGTGAAATCTCAGGTTGGGCTGGAAAGTATGAGCAACTTCAATGTGCTGAATGAGCAAAAAGCTGTTTGCCTGGCATCGTTTGATTTAGCTGACAAATGCTTTGAATTCGCGAGAAGTAAGCAATCTTTGCCAATGTCTGTAGTTTCTTTGGTAAGTACGGAATCTGGAAGTAAAGTGGATATAGATAATTTAAAAACAGATTAGTCGTGTAGTAAACTTAAAAAAACGGAACACATATCAATTATTGAAAAACGTCGGAACTTGTCTAACTCTACAGAAAAGCATTGAATTAATTACAGGGACACTATGGAGTATATGGCAATGGAAAGGTAGATGGCCTCGTAAAGAGAGGTTCTAAGTACAGCCTCGTAGGTCTCGAATCAACTCTTTAAGTAACCGCGAAAAGTATTAGATGGTTCATGGAGTTTATAGAGAAATTACACTCTCAGGCTGGGGAATACATAAGTGGCTCAGCAGCCAAAGAGAGACATGTTATCTCTTCTTATACAGGGTGACTCCTAAGTTGATGCTTTTGTAAACTGTGAATAGAAGTCGTTAAAATAAACAACTGTGATAAACTCAATGTGACTAATGCACTAATTGACAGGTGCGATGCTTGATCGATAAGACAAAAATCTGAGCGATAACCAAACATAAATAGGCGTCTTGATGCTGAAGCCCACAATGACCCTTTTTCGATTCTATATCTCGCTTACTTTTAAGTTTTCGGAAGAAAATTATTTAAAAAAGTTGTTTATTTTAACGACTTATATACACAGTTTAAAAAAAGTATCAACTTAGGACTCTGTATAGTGAGCTACTGATACTGCTCGTATGGATCTGACCTATCCATATTATGTTCTATACCACGGTCAGGCCTTAGACATATTATCTTGGGGTCTAGAATTCTGGAAGAAGAAGATATCTAAGTGGTAGGACAACCGTCGGTGCGTAGACCCAAGACTAGGTTTTTACTACAAAAGCGATCCTTGTGCTACTAGAGGTGATTAGAAGTACAAAAGGGCCCACCTCGTGGTCTATGCTATGACTTCTATGTTACCAGAGTACTTATTTCCTTCTCACGCATTTGATCGATCCTAGAAAATAAGTGGAACATGAACTGTCATCAATGTATTAAATATCAAAATTGGATTTACGGGTATGGTTGTCGTTTCCTAAAATATGAATCAAAACATATAGAAAAATAACAAGACCGTAGATTTTTATTTATTTATTTATTTATTTATTCTTTATCTGATTATACCGTGTCCCCGGACGAATCCCGAAGAAAGAAATCGCACTTTGGCTTCGGAATCTGAAATCGATATCAAATGGAATTATGCTAAAATTCGCATTTGTCACACCGAAATCAAAGTTTGAAGTTTTGTTATAAAGATGCTTGGAACGTACGTGACCCTCCTTATTGAAAGTAAAATTTCACTTTCATTTCTACAGCAAAAAACAGAGATGGTTACTCTGTAGGGTTACGTTAACAGGTTTGGGTATTGTTTCTGCCGATTATTTACTTCAACTGTCAGTTGTTTTTTACGTAGAGATATGATACTTCCACCGTTGAAGTGGCCGTACAATACTATTTCCCGATCTAGTTAAGGGCTTTTCAACTATTACAAATACACGTAAAATTTACACATATTATTAGTCGTCGACGTTGGTAATTCGCTATATTCATACCAGGGCATAGTAGGAGAGCTAAAAATCAGCAAGTTTAGCTCAATGTAGGTACGGATAAAAGTGGACTGAGTGTAGGGGTTGGGTCAACGATTGCTTATTACCCCTATGGTAATGAATATTTTTTGGAGGGGATGTTAAACATTATAAAGATAGCCAGAAAATAGTGAACAGTAATTATTAGAATTCTTTTAGGCTAGAATTCGTTTTAGCGAAACTCGAAATGAGGGTCGAGAAGAGTCTCAGTCGACGCGGATTGATGCCCTGAGTCGAACGACACCACTCCTAGACTGAGGAAATGCCCCGATAAAATTCTATGACACTTTAAATTTTCAGTTCCTAACCTAACTTATGCCACCCGATCAACTTATTGAGGTCAAATTCGGTTTAATTGGTGGTTAAATGAGTGTTAACCGATGCTGCTTGATGTCCTAAGTCGAATTAGACCTCTCCCAGACTGAGGAAGCGCTCCGATCAAAATCTGCGTCTCTTTAAAATTTCAAATTTGACCTCAAAATGACTTCGGTATTTCGATGATTTTTGATGAGAAATTTAGATGAGGGTTTTATCAGCAACTTGTATTAGGATGATTTTTGATGTAATGTGTGGTGAAGCTGTATATCATGCGAAAGCACTAGATGAGTATAACACGACACCAGTCGCAACATCCTAAAATAGAAAATAAAAAAAGTTATGATACCTAATGTTTAGGAAATATGAATAACCGAAAGCAAGTTAGTTTATGTTGAATTAGATTTGTGGAGACGTCCCCCCCTAGACGTCACTGCCTTTGAATATTTTGAATAGTCGAAGTAACAGGTTCCCCAGGTAGGGTTCTCACCTGTTCGGTTTTTTCGACAGCGTGCGGGGGTAGGCCCCAGAAGACCTTTTTTTGATTAATTTCCAAATGAGAATCAAAATAAACTGTTGTATAGTCTAGACTTGATACAATTCGAGTCCAGATATCAGGGCGAGTCGCTTGACACACCTTTTTACCTCGACCGATTTGCTTACTTTATGTTAGGTGTAAGGTATTGCAATTTGCGAATTTCACCAAAATGTTTCCTCACACTGGTGATAGTCTCGATCAACTCAGGACTTCAAGCCGAGTCGATTAGGACTCATTTCAGCTTGAATAATTCAACTAGTTTGGTTAAGTTAGGTTGGGTTCGGAATCTTCAAAGTGCTACAGTTTTTCACCGGAGCATTTCTTCAATCTGGGAGTGATATCTTTCGACTCAGGATGTCAATCCACGTCGGTTGACACCAATCTTAGCCATCGTTTCGAGTTTCACCAAAACGAACCCTTACCTTCTTTTAGAATTTAGAAATTTCAAAAACTATTGATTTTTGTCCATACATACCTATACTGTATTTACAGCCAAGCTAGACCAAATGAAAACAAGCCCGCGCGCGTTATCGGCTCGTGTCGGTGGGGTTCCTAATAGTCCAGTACATTATGTGTAAATTGTGTGTTATAATCTGGCAAGTCAAAATCTCTAAGGCGGACTGGAAAGTAGATCCAAATATGCAATGTCAAGTGTTCATTGCTTAATGATCATTTCAAACTGGCAACTGGTTACTTTTGAGTTGCAATGGGCTCATAGGGCAACTCTTTTAAATAGTCATATAAAATTTCATAATTGCACTGGACTATAGCTGGACAGTCACCACGCGAATGTTGCATGCGACTGTTTATTTGGAGTCTGTCTTGGGATTGAATATATTTTAGTTCATGCCATTCATTCGCGTTCGCAGACGTTAGCGGGCAGTAACCACGCGAATGTTGCATGCGACTGTTTATTTGAAGTCTGTCTTGGGATTGAATATAGTATATATTGAGCTAAATTTGTTGCATGTTAGCTCTCCCATCACGCCCTGACATTGAATTAGGAACAACCCTGTATATATAGTAATATCTTGTTAGGTGTACTCGCGAATAACACCCCCAAGCGCTTGGCATCGCAGCACCATAGACAAGATCATGATAATCGGCAACCAGCTCTATCTGGAATGCATGGAATGCGAGTCTATCGTAGAACTCAGACTGGACAGCTTGCCTGCCATCTTTACTGTAGGTCCTTACCTGGTCGAAATCTACATCTATGCCAACGTGTTCGTTGACTTCATTTACAAGAACTGCTGCTGTCAGCTCAAGTCCTCCTTGGAAGAGTACTTCGAGAAGAGCAACAATGCTATCCTGCAAATCGGCAAGTGCTATTTGGCAGTGTGGAAGCAGAGAAATATGTATTACTGTTTTGATCCCTATCCCAGGAATAAAGAAGGTACTTCTGGTTTAGTTTTTTAATCTTTTGTCCCTTTGGGTAAACATATATATCGAGTACGTAATGGCTTATGACAAGGTATAGCATTCATAAGACATAACTTTATTGAGAACATTGTAGTGGAAATGTAGCCCAAAAAAGTTGAGTATGCCAAAAAGGCACAAATTTATTAAATATGTAAAAAAGCGTAAAATGTTACAAACAAATTTCGCTAGTCCGCAATTATTTTTCTATAATAACGAAAGGGTTTTTAACCAGTTTTCTATAGAGGATTAATAAAATTTCACACAAAATATTTGAATTCAGGGTACCGTAGGTAAAATTATTTCTAATGCAATAGATTGACTAGACGGTAAACATTAATATCCGTGTACAACTATTGATTTGCTAAATCAACGTGTTTCATTATCTCATCAAAGATAATTAATAACGTTAGATATCACTATCACTATGAAAGATAACCATATCTTATGAAAATGTATCTAAACGAGCAGGCATCATAGTATAGAAAGAGGAAGTATATATAGTGCTTTTCTTTAGTGCTTCCCCCCTTTCATTTTGATGACATGAAACTTAAGATAATCAAACTGATTAATGCTATATTTCTGAGTAAAATTTACAGATGAAACTTTCAAGATGACCACTGGGCGCCATCTGAGAAAAAAATAAATGAAAGGTGGTCTTGTGATACATTTTTTAAATCTTCTGTCAAATACTTCACAACCCTAGAACATAAAGTCAATTTCTTCACCTGCTACAAAATGGCATAAGATTTAAGAATTATCTGATACAATCGTAGAAATTTAAAAGAAAACGTAAAGTTTACGTTCAGGATTCAATTTTATTTTAACTCAGATAAAACAACATAAACATAAAGCAGTGACGTTACTGCAACTATGTTTCCATGCAATTATTACATATTTCGCCATTTTGTGGTAAATAAAGATATTCGTCAGAAGCTTAAAAAAGACGTCTCACATGACCCTGCTTGCAATTTAATTTTTTTCCCTAGATGGCGCCCAGTCGCTAACTTGAGTTTCGTGTGTCAATTCTAAGCCAGATTATAGTATTCATGCATCAGTTTCGTTATCCGAAGTTTCATTTTTTTGAGCTGACCGGTTTAAAAACAAAGGAGGGGGGGGTCTTTTATGAAGGACAGTCAATTTTCTATTATCTTTATCGTGCTCTATCAATTTAATTTTACAAACTCAATCTTAGAATCATATACTTCTATTACATCTAAGAAGAATAATAAATTACTAGTAAGTTTACTAGTTTTATAGCCATACCAGAGATATTGCAGTGTACAATATAACTGGCGTCGTCCTTCAACTGCTTCTGAAATGAATCAAATGTTACCGTTTCCATGGCACCTCTGAATATCAGAAATTGTTATTGTCTGTTTACAAATGAATAGCAGATTGTTAATTTCAAGTAGGTATAAAAAGAATTAAATATTTTTTTATATATTCATCATGGATTTGTTTGATGAGGCATCGCCTCCTTTGTCTCACTGGCAAATCTACCACTGAATTAAAATTAACACACCAAGAGAGTTAAGGACATGCTAAGTACTACTATACAGAGTGGTGCATACTTTGATGGAGTTGCTTTACTGTTACTATCTCCACACTGTCGGTTTTGAGCAATAATTCTGGGGGGTTTCACAACAGACTTGGAGTCTCAGATCATAAATGTCAGCCAAAAAAAACTTATCGATACGATAGGAACCATTGATTTTATGATAGTGTGTTATGGATAAGTAAGGCATCTGATGATCGCCAATAGATTTAGACAATCTGTATGTATTAGGCTTCCAGTGTCGGGATGGAGCAGCTTGCGTCTCAATGCACACTACCGTCGAGAGTCTTGTGTACACCATAACAACCAACTTCGACGAGCGTGACATTATCTTCTACATACACGCTCTCAAAGTGTGCAAAATACACAGAGATCCTGTGCAATCTTCTAAGTTCCCAAAACATCTTACCATGGATGACTTCCCACCTGAAACGTTCAAGAAATACAAGATGATGAAATCCAAGAAGATAGCTACTGAGAAACCTATCACTGTAAGTCGACCATTAGCACAACAAATAAAATAAATCAATTTTTTTATCCTTAGAACATTGAACGATCGTAAATAAATAAATAAATAAAAACCGAAATGTACACCTTATTTACAAAAAATACATTTCAAAGACTTTTCTTGTTTGGCGTAGAATGGTAAAGCATCATTTCTGTAAATCATAAGCAAATAAATAAAACTGGATGTCGAAGCCAGTAGGCTCTTGAAATATTGTGAAGTAAATTAATTATCAGATTGCCCTCCTCATCAAAATCAACAATCGTGTCTAGGAAACATGTATTACAGGTGCATTTTACAATATAATTATGTTAATCCTATATGATGCCTCTGTATTTCCAAAAGAATATATAAATAAATTGAAAAAAATACATTTTCTAGGCTGTCAGCCTTATTTAGCATTTCTTCTATGGAACTGTTATTATTCAAATCGTATTGTCACGACGGCCTCTTTTTCTTCACCCAGGGAATCAAACTGGACGTAACTTTCACCGTTTTACTTCTCAACTCAATACAATATCTCTTAACCTTATCTCAGCTCAACTGAACCTCTGCCACGCTACTCGTGGCGCCTTATATACTTCATCGAACCATCTAGAAAAATCGACACGTGCAGATGACATTCTAGAATGCCCATCCGTCAGTCCCGAAAATTCCAGATGATTCGATGACGTTTACACATCAAAAATCTGACCTAACATTTTGAAACAAACATCAACAACAATACCAATAAGCACTTCTATATACAGGATGTTACAATATATTCTTCATAGTTTGCTTTGAAGTTTCCACTAACCAGAACAATAACATTTAACGTTCTTTCGATAACCTACCAAAACGACGTTATTTTTCAAAAATTGTCGCGAAGCAGAGTTTTCATCCACCCAGCCCTCGAGCGGCAATCCCCCGAGCACGCAAACTTAGGTGTAAGTTCAGGGGACAAATGTCTACCATCCCACCAAGTTTCATTTCTTTCCGACCTTTTGCTGTCAAAAAACCCCTACCTGGACTAGTGGTGGTAACTTAAAAAAATAATGTCATAACGTGAAATTCTAATGCTGCCACAACAACGAGCATGTTTTCGTATTTCAAAAAAATTTCCTCACATAGCACAAAATTTTCAAAACGGCGGAATAGAAACTCAGAAAAATGCAAATTTTTGAACCTTAAAATGGCAGTAACTGTCACAAATAATTTCTATCTTTACTGTCGTGAAGAGGTGTTTGTTCTCTATCTTTTGGTCTACTTTTGGTGCAAATCTAATTATGGGGGGTGGTAGGTGTTACTCGGGAAAATAATAATATAACTCAGCATTCTCTTTTCAGAAAATGAGTCAGGAAGTGATTTAGCATTGGAAACAACAACTCGCACGATGATTTCGGTAAAATTTGCGATAACGTGTCGATTCTAATGACTTACCCTTTCTTTGTCGGGGAAGTTGATTACCTCTCCTTGTCGAGGAAGTTGAAAACTATAAAAAAGTAGCACTCCAAACCTTAGCGTATAACATTTTTGTCTAGGTCGACTACACTGCGCTAGCAATTAGAAGACTACTAGCAGGCGAATCACCAGCTAATTCCATCTTCGAAATTGGATCTACAGTTGAGAGTTTGGGAATGGAACAGATTCCGCCAATGGTAAAGAAGTATCCTTCGAGGTCCATTCTGAACAAGCTGAAAGGGAAATCTACCGTTGTCGATGTCATTGCTGATTTAGACTCTCCTAGTCTGTCCGATACTCAGGTGCAGTATTTTGAAGTATTTATTTTCAAACGTGGAATTTCTATAATTAAGTTGTTTTTTCTTCATTGTCAAACTAATCCTTGGAGGTCCATTCCGAGGAAGTCTGAAGAGACGTCCACCATTGTAGATGTCATTGCTCATTTAGTCTCTCCTTGTTTGTGTGTTTTAGGGTTTTTAATTCCAGTTCTATAATTAAGTTCTTCACTGCCAAACTAATATAGCTCCTCGGAGCACGATTTTCTTTAGCAATTTTTTAGTTGTTTGAAAATTTACTTTTCAACAGTTAATTTCTTTGATCTATTTAACTAGTACTTTTGATGAAATACTGCACATTTGGAACAAAACTGTGTTTCGTATTTATAAAGATCTTATTTTACTTTATCGACAAGCAATTTCATTATATTGTCCTATTTTTAGATTGAACCTGATTTGCCTCAGCAACCCAAATTTGATGAAGACATCGAGTTCCAGGACTTGGACTCCTTCGAGTTAACGATGGAAGAGATCGAGCTACAAGAAATACAACCTGAAGAAGGTTACGCACGAATGAGGTTCAGTGAGGAAGTGGAAGGAGCTGAGGAGGAATACGAAGGTATGATGGAAGCCTACGGTGAAGGCGAAGGTCTCGATGACTGGTACTATGTGATGAACCAGTTTGCGCAGGTTGGGGAATATTCGTTGCCTAAAGACGTCAGCAAGATCTCTGAGAATATCAACACGGACATAACTTACTTTCCTATCAAGAAGGAAGTCTTATATCCAACATATTTACGTGATAAGCAACAGATGAGGTATGTCAAATTTGCACTTGCTCTTATAGAAATAAAATGAACCCCTTCCGAAATCAGCTAGAAGACAGACATCCTTTTCGCGGGCATTAAATAATGTCTTTGGTCTACTATAAAGGTAAGCTTAGTCAACACTAGATACTGGAATCACCAATTCCGTACATTAGTAATATTAAAAGAGTCTGTTACGGATAATCCATTGATTTTTGTTTTGAATATGCCAATTGTAGTGTCACTAAATTTTCAGATCATCAAAATGGTACTCATGCTGCAGCTGATAATTTTCTGGAACTTATGAGTTAAAAGTAGTATTATTGTTTTCCAAAACTACTGGATATGTTTTTTGTTTAGTTTAGCGGCATCAACTTCTAGGCCAATAACCCGCCACATTATACAGATTTACAGAAATTTAAAAAGCCCTGTAGACTTTATTAACTGTAATACTTTATTGCAAATTTCCTCAGTGATGAAACATTCAAAAAACAGTTCGTGATATTTATCAAAGGGTATAGGCAAGGGAGAGGCGTGGACATTCAATATTGGTGCCATTCATATTTAACATTATTTGACATGTGTTACGACTTGGAGGTTCTTGATTCAGTAGCAGGATGTTAAACGGGTATGCCCTATCCAAATTCGTGAGACGCATACCTGCTCCCTGCGTGTCTCAGTGTTGAAATATGGAAACTTAGCTAATGTGGGGTGTAAAACAGGAAGCTGTGTATCACTTCGTTCCTTCTGTAGTTGGCACAAGTGATTGATCTCTGCTTTGAGATATGCTTTGAAGTCTTCGATTTTTATGCAAAAGTTATCTTCTTCTTCTTCTCAGGGTACCATGCAGATTCCTGCGTAGGCGCTCATCCTTTCTCTCATCAGATCATCCTATTCATTGCAGCCCTCTGTAATTCCTGGAAGTCGCTTATTCCTGTCCATTGACGGATGTTTGTCAGCCATGATAGCTCTTTTCTTCCAATTCCTCTTCTCCTTCGATCTTACCTTGAAGAATGAGACGCAGGAGCTGATTGCGTTGCCCACGCATTATGTGGCCTAGGTGAGCTATTTTCCTCTTCCTTATAATCTCAAACAGTTTTCGCTCTGCTAAACCAGCTCTCTGGAGAACGTTCTCATTTTTCACATGGTCGACCCAGGACACTCTCAGCATTCATCGCAGAGTCCACATTTCGAACGCTTCAAGCTTGTTTACAATAGATGCCTTCAGCGTCCATGCCTCCACGCCATACAATAGAGTGGACCAAACATAACACTTCATCACGCTATATCGAAGATTTGAGTTCAAATTTTTGTTGGTAAGAAATTTTTGAAATTTCAGGGAAAGTGTCATAGCTTGTTCAATTCTGCATATTATCTCCTGATCTGGGTCCCATCTTGCGTTCATCATGTATCCCAGATATTTAAATTTGCTGACCCGTCGATGTCTCCGCCATTCAACTGGATTCGGGTGTTTGGGATATGGTTTCTGCTAACCACCATGAACTTGGTTTTGTTGATATTTACCTTGAGACCCAGCCTTTGGCTTTCCTCGTTAACGCGACTCAGTAGAGTTTGAAGGTCATTCACATTGCCGGCTAGTATGACAGTGTCATCTGCATATCGGAGATTGTTGATTGGAAATCCGTTTATTTTAATGCCGATAGGGCTGTCTAAGGTTGCCTTAGCAAATGCTCTCTCCATATATGTGTTTAATAACACCGGCGACAAAATACACACTTGTCTAACTCCCTTTTGTATTTCAACATCATCTGTTGATCCTGCATTAAAGTTGTCTGCTGGGACTTATTTCCAGATATTCCTATATGATCTGGACACCATACAAACACAACAAACTTGGACTACCTATTAAGAACGGAATTAAGATCAAGTATCTTCTTGATAATTGGATTTGGACTAAAAACGTTGGGGGTCATTTTACATTGAGAATCGCTACAGATAATATAGATATCGGGTTCAGCATCACTGCTTTAAGAATAGCAAATAACTCCGCTATACAGGGTGTCCTAAAAGTTGGGACTTTCCTGTTTAGAAGCAACGGCCCTTGAAACGGCAAAGCTAATGCACGGTGAACCAGCAGCAAAACAGTAAAAAACATTTCAAGCAAGTACTCAGTATTTGGTTGCTACGAAGTTGTAAGTGCGGTCCTGCTGTAGGCGTCTTACAGGTAAAAGCGTGATTTACGACGTCTTCTTCAATTTGGATCATACGAGGTTGTCTAGGTCTTCCAGCGTGTGTACCATGATGTGGATTCAGACATTCTGTGTCTCTAGCTCTTTGCACGAGCGAGACAAATCGACGAGGTGCAGAGTGAGTACGGTTAGGGAAATGGCATACACCCGCGAAGCCGTAGCGGTATTTTGACCACACTCACCGTACATTAAAACCATGCCCACCACTTCATTATTGTTATAAGCGTGCGCCATTGTTGTTGTTTTTAAAGTCCGATCGTCAGATGTAGCAACAGCAACGCGACGTATGACGGATTGCCTATTTTAGTGATTTTTTGACCGGCATCGGCACCGCTAGCGCTGCCCTGTTTGTTGTGATACTATGACGTGGTGAACCATTTGCCCAGGGACGGACTTAGAATTGAGGATTTCTTTAATGGTCAGTATCTTGTTTTCTCTAAATTTTTCGTTTATATATTACTGGGAAAACACTCATTTTGGCGAGTACTATCCGTTGTATGAAAAAAGTCCCAACTTATGAAACACCTTGTATAGTGTAGATACTGACCATTTTGGATCAAGTGATAACTGAAAACATTCTTTTGGTGTTACAAATGCGGTTCCTACCACGGTTTCTGCTTTTAAACCATCACCATAAATGATTCATTTCGGGTGATAGTGATGTGTTATATTGTTAAGAATCTGTTTGTAGAACTGGGTATTACTTTCGCTCACTGTAAAAATAGTTTGCTATTCACTCCCTCTTGTATCGCCTAAACTTAGCCTATAATGTTACACAAAGTAAAATGTTTTTCAATACGATTTGAGTTTTAAATAGTTGTGATATGGTCACCAGTACATGAATCGGTGTTTCGAATGTACTTTGAAATTGTGATTAA
>CATOUR010000627.1:0-48913 GCA_951848785.1 Callosobruchus maculatus | reverse complement strand
CAGCGCTAAACAACAGAAAACGACAAAACACAGCCGAATACATTCGACAATAACAGAAAACAGCTCTCAAAACAACAGAAAGCAAGCAGATAACGGCTGTAGACGGTAGAAAACGACTGAATACAACCAAATAGGACAGAAAACAGAGCATAACAACAGAAAGAAGGCAGATAAAAGCGCTAAACAATAAAAAACGACTAAATTCAGCCGAATACAACAAGAAAAGAACAGAAAACAGCTAAAAACAACAGAAATCGAGTAGATAACAACTGTAAACGATAGAAAACGACCAAATACAACCGAATAGAGCCAAAACCGACAGAAAGCAAGCAGATAACAGCGCTAGACAACAGAAAACCACTAAACACAGCGGAATACAACTGAAAATAACAGAAAACAGCTCTTTAGAACAACAGAAAGCAAGCAGATAACGGCTGTAAACGGTAGAAAACGACCGAATACAACCAAATAGAACAGAAAACAGAGCATAACAACAGAAAGCGGGCAGATAACAGCGCTAAACAATAGAAAACGACTAAATTCAGCCGAATACAACAAGAAAAGAACAGAAAATAGCTAAAAACAACAAAAAGCAGGCAGATAACAGCTGCAAACGGTAGAAAATGACCAAATACAACCGAATAGAGTCAAATCCAGCTAAAAACGACGGAAAAGTAAGCAGATAACAGCGCTAAGCAACAGAAAACGACTAAATACAGCGGAATACAACCGCAAATAACAGAAAACAGCTCCTAGAACAACAGAAAGCAAGCAGATAACGGCTGGTAAACGGTAGAAAACGACCGAATACAACCAAATAGAACAGAAAACAGAGCATAACGACAGAAAGCAGGCAGATAACAGCGCTAAACAATAGAAAATGACTAAATTCAGCCGAATACAACAACAAAAGAACAGAAAACAGCTAAAAGCAACAGAAATCAAGCAGATAACAACTGTAAACGATAGAAAACGACCAAATACAATCGAATAGGGTCAGAACTAACTCAAAACGACAGAAAGCAAGCAGATAACAGCGGGAAACAGCAGAAAACGACTAAACACAGCCGAATACAACCAAAATGAGTAGAAAACAGCTAAAAACAACAGAAAGCAGGCAGATAACAGCTGTAAACGGTAGAGAAATGACCAAATACAACCGAATAGAGCCAAATCCGGCTAAAAAACGACAGAAAGTAAGCAGATAACAGCGCTAGACAACAGAAAACCACTAAACACAGCGGAATACAACTGAAAATAACAGAAAACAGCTCTTAGAACAACAGAAAGCAAGCAGATAACGGCTGTAACGGTAGAAAACGACCGAATACAACCAAATAGAATAGAAAACAGAGCATAACAACAGAAAGCAGGCAGATAACAGCGCTAAGCAACAGAAAACGACTAAATACAGCGGAATACAACTGAAAATAACAAAAAGCAGCTCCTAGAACAACAGAAAGCAAGCAGATAACAGCTGTAAACGGTAGAAAACGACCGAATACAACCAAATAGAACAGAAAACAGAGCATAACAACAGAAAGCAGGCAGATAACAGCGCTAAACAATAGAAAATGACTAAATTCAGCCGAATACAACAAGAAAAGAACAGAAAACAGCTAAAAACAACAGAAATCAAGCAGATAACACTGCAAACGGTACAAAACGACCAAATACAACCGAATAGAACAGAAAACAGAGCATAACAACAGAAAGCAGGCAGATAACAGCTCTAAACAACTGAAAACGACAAAACACAGCCGAATACATCCGAAAATAACGGGAAAACAGCTCTCAAAACAACAGAAAGCAAGCAGATAACGGCTGTAAACGGTAGAAAACGACTGAATACGACCGAATAGGGTCAGAGCTAACTCAAAACGACAGAAAGCAAGCAGATAACAGCGGGAAACAGCACAAAACGACTAAACACAGCCGAATACAACCAAAATGAGTAGGAAACAGCTAAAAACAACAGAAAGTAGGCAGATAACAGCTGTAAACGGTAGAAAATGACCAAATACAACCGAATAGAGCCAAATCCGGCTAAAAACGACAGAAAGTAAGCAGATAACAGCGCTAGACAACAGAAAACCACTAAACACAGCGGAATACAACTGAAAATAACAGAAAACAGCTCTTAGAACAACATAAAGCAAGCAGATAACGGCTGTAAACGGTAGAAGAACGACCGAATACAACCAAATAGAACAGAAAACAGAGCATAACAACAGAAAGCAGGCAGATAACAGCGCTAAACAATAGAAAACGACTAAATTCAGCCGAATACAACAAGAAAAGGACAGAAAACAGCTAAAAACAACAGAAATCAAGCAGATAACAACTGTAAACGGTACAAAACGACCAAATACAACCGAATAGAACAGAAAACAGAGCATAACAACAGAAAGCAGGCAGATAACAGCGCTAAACAACAGAAAACGACAAAACACAGCCGAATACATTCGACAATAACAGAAAACAGCTCTCAAAACAACAGAAAGCAAGCAGATAACGGCTGTAGACGGTAGAAAACGACTGAAATACAACCAAATAGGACAGAAAACAGAGCATAACAACAGAAAGAAGGCAGATAAAAGCGCTAAACAATAAAAAACGACTAAATTCAGCCGAATACAACAAGAAAAGAACAGAAAACAGCTAAAAACAACAGAAATCGAGTAGATAACAACTGTAAACGATAGAAAACGACCAAATACAACCGAATAGAGCCAAAACCGACAGAAAGCAAGCAGATAACAGCGCTAGACAACAGAAAACCACTAAACACAGCGGAATACAACTGAAAATAACAGAAAACAGCTCTCTAGAACAACAGAAAGCAAGCAGATAACGGCTGTAAACGGTAGAAAACGACCGAATACAACCAAATAGAACAGAAAACAGAGCATAACAACAGAAAGCGGGCAGATAACAGCGCTAAACAATAGAAAACGACTAAATTCAGCCGAATACAACAAGAAAAGAACAGAAAATAGCTAAAAACAACAAAAAGCAGGCAGATAACAGCTGCAAACGGTAGAAAATGACCATATACAACCGAATAGAGTCAAATCCAGCTAAAAACGACGGAAAGTAAGCAGATAACAGCGCTAAGCAACAGAAAACGACTAAATACAGCGGAATACAACCGCAAATAACAGAAAACAGCTCCTAGAACAACAGAAAGCAAGCAGATAACGGCTGTAAACGGTAGAAAACGACCGAATACAACCAAATAGAACAGAAAACAGAGCATAACGACAGAAAGCAGGCAGATAACAGCGCTAAACAATAGAAAATGACTAAATTCAGCCGAATACAACAACAAAAGAACAGAAAACAGCTAAAAACAACAGAAATCAAGCTGACAACAACTGCAAACGTACAAAACGACCAAATACAACCGAATAGAACATAAAACAGAGCATAATAACAGAAAGCAGGCAGATAACAGCGCTAAACAACAGAAAACGACAAAACACAGCCGAATACATCCGACAATAACAGAAAAACAGCTCTCAAAACAACAGAAAGCAAGCAGATAACGGCTGTAGACGGTAGAAAACGACTGAATACAACCAAATAGAACAGAAAACAGAGCATAACAACAGAAAGAAGGCGGATAAAAGCGCTAAACAATAAAAAACGACTAAATTCAGCCGAATACAACAAGAAAAGAACAGAAAACAGCTAAAAAACAACAGAAATCGAGTAGATAACAACTGTAAACGATAGAAAACGACCAAATACAACCGAATAGAGCCAAAACCGACAGAAAGCAAGCAGATAACAGCGCTAAACAATAGAAAACGGCTAAATTCAGACGAACACAACAAGAAAAGAACAGAAAATAGCTAAAAACAACAGAAATCAAGCAGATAACAACTGTAAACGATAGAAAACGACCAAATACAACGAATAGGGTCAGAACTAACTCAAAACGACAGAAGGCAAGCAGATAACAGCGGGAAACAGCAGAAAACGACTAAACACAGCCGAATACAACCAAAATGAGTAGAAAACAGCTAAAAACAACAGAAAGCAGGCAGATAACAGCTGTAAACGGTAGAAAATGACCAAATACAACCGAATAGAGCCAAATCCGGCTAAAAACGACAGAAAGTAAGCAGATAACAGCGCTAGACAACAGAAAACCACTAAACACAGCGGAATACAACTGAAAATAACAGAAAACAGCTCTTAGAACAACAGAAAGCAAGCAGATAACAGCGCTAAACAAGAGAAAACGACTAAGCACAGCCGAATACATCCGAAAATAACAGAAAACAGCTCTCAAAGTAACAGAAAGCAAGCAGGTAACGGCTGGTAAACGGTAGGAAACGGCCGCATACAACTAAGTAGAACAGAAATCAGAGCATAACAACAGAAAGCGGGAAGATAACAGCGCTAGACAATAGAAAACGGCTAAATTCAGCCGAGTACAACAAGAAAAGGACAGAAAATAGCTAAAAACAACAGAAATCAAGCAGATAACAACTGTAAACGATAGAAAACGACCAAATACAATCGAATAGGGTCAGAACTAACTCAAAACGACAGAAAGCAAGCAGATAACAGCGGGAAACAGCAGAAAACGACTAAACACAGCCGAATACAACCAAAATGAGTAGAAAACAGCTAAAAACAACAGAAAGCAGGGCAGATAACAGCTGTAGACGGTTAGAAAATGACCAAATACAACCGAATAGAGCCAAATCCGGCTAAAAACGACAGAAAGTAAGCAGATAACAGCGCTAGACAACAGAAAAACCACTAAACACAACGGAATACAACTGAAAATAACAGAAAACAGCTCTTAGAACAACAGAAAGCAAGCAGATAACGGCTGTAAACGGTAGAAAACGACCGAATACAACCAAATGGAATAGAAAACAGAGCATA
The DNA here is from genome assembly GCA_951848785.1 of Callosobruchus maculatus. NCBI lineage: Eukaryota > Metazoa > Arthropoda > Insecta > Coleoptera > Chrysomelidae > Callosobruchus > Callosobruchus maculatus. The sequence continues at coordinate 44,008 of CATOUR010000627.1, read as the reverse complement.
ACAACAGAAAGCAGGCAGATAACAGCGCTAAACAATAGAAAACGACTAAATTCAGCCGAATACAACAAGAAAAGGACAGAAAACAGCTAAAAACAACAGAATCAAGCAGATAACAACTGTACACAGTACAAAATGACCAAATACAACCGAATAGAGTCAAAACAAACGCAAAACGACAGGAAAGCAAGCAGATAACGGCTGTAAACGCTAGAAAGCGACCGAGTACAACCAAATAGAACAGAAAACAGAGCATAACAACAGAAAGCGGGCAGATAACAGCGCTAAACAATAGAAAACGACTAAATTCAGCCGAATACAACAAGAAAAGAACAGGAAATAGCTAAAAACAACAAAAAGCAGGCAGATAACAGCTGTAAACGGTAGAAAATGACCAAATACAACCGAATGGAGTCAAATCCAGCTAAAAACGACAGAAAGTAAGCAGATAACAGCGCTAAGCAACAGAAAACAACTAAATACAGCGGAATACAACTGAAAATAACAGAAAACAGCTCCTAGAACGACAGAAAGCAAACAGATAACGGCTGTAACGGTAGAAAACGACTGAATACAACCAAATAGAACAGAAAACAGAGCACAACAACAGAAAGGAGGCAGATAAAAGCGCTAGACAATAAAAAACGGACTAAATTCAGCCGAATACAACAAGAAAAGAACAGAAAACAGCTAAAAACAACAGAAATCGAGTAGATAACAACTGTAAACGATAGAAAACGACCAAATACAACCGAATAGAGCCAAAACCGACAGAAAGCAAGCAGATAACAGCGCTAAACAAGAGAAAACGACTAAGCACAGCCGAATACATCCGAAAATAACAGAAAACAGCTCTCAAAGCAACAGAAAGCGAGCAGATAACGGCTGTAAACGGTAGGAAACGGCCGCATACAACTAAATAGAGCAGAAAACAGAGCATAACAACAGAAAGCGGGCAGATAACAGCGCTAAACAATAGAAAACGATTAAATTCAGCCGAATACAACATGAAAAGAACAGAAAATAGCTAAAAACAACAGAAATCAAGCAGATGATAACTGTAAATGATAGAAAACGACCAAATACAACCGAATTGGGTCAGAACTAACTCAAAACGACAGAAAGCAAGCAGATAACAGCGGGAAACAGCAGAAAGCGACTAAACACAGCCGAATACAACCAAAATGAGTAGAAAACAGCTAAAAACAACAGAAAGCAGGCAGATAACAGCTGTAAACGGTAGAAAATGACCAAATACAACCGAATAGAGCCAAATCCGGCTAAAAACGACAGAAAGTAACCAGATAACAGCGCTAGACAACAGAAAACCACTAAACACAGCGAAATACAACTGAAAATAACAGAAAACAGCTCTTAGAACAACAGAAAGCAAGCAGATACGGCTGTAAACGGTAGAATACGACCGAATACAACCAAATAGAACAGAAAACAGAGCATAACAACAGAAAGCAGGCAGATAACAGCGCTAAACAATAGAAAACGACTAAATTCAGCCGAATACAACCAGAAAAGGACACAAAACAGCTAAAAACAACAGAAATCAAGCAGATAACAACTGTAAACGGTACAAAACGACCAAATACAACCGAATAGAGTCAAAACTAACGCAAAACGACAGAAAGCAAGCAGATAACGGCTGTAAACGCTAGAAAGCGACCGAGTACAACCAAATAGAACAGAAAACAGAGCATAACAACAGAAAGCCGGCAGATAAAGCGCTAAACAATAGAAAACGACTAAATTCAGCCGAATACAACAAGAAAAGGACAGAAAATAGCTAAAAACAACAAAAAGCAGGCAGATAACAGCTGTAAACGGTAGAAAATGACCAAATACAACCGAATAGAGTCAAATCCAGCTAAAAACGACAGAAAGTAAGCAGATAAAAGCGCTGAGCAACAGAAAACGACTAAATACAGCGGAATACAACTGAAAATAACAGAAAACAGCTCCTAGAACAACAGAAAGCAAGCAGATAACGGCTGTAAACGGTAGAAAAACGACCGAATGCAACCAAATAGAACAGAAAACAGAGCATAACAACAGAAAGCAGGCAGATAACAGCGCTAAACAATAGAAAATGACTAAATTCAGCCGAATACAAAAAAAAAAGAACAGAAAACAGCTAAACACAACAGAAATCAAGCAGATAACAGCTGTAAACGGTACAAAATGACCAAATACAACCGAATAGAACAGAAAACAGAGCATAACAACAGAAAGCAGGCAGATAACAGCGCTAAACAACAGAAAACGACAAAACACAGCCGAATACATCCGAAAATAACAGAAAACAGCTCCTAGAACAACAGAAAGCAAGCAGATAATGGCTGTAAACGGTACAAAATGACCAAATACAACCAAATAGAACAGAAAACAGAGCATAGCAACAGAAAGCGGACAGATAACAGTGCTAAACAATAGAAAACGACTAAATTCAGCCGAATACAACAAGAAAAGAACAGAAAATAGCTAAAAACAACAAAAAGCAGGCAGATAACAGCTGCAAACGGCAGAAAATGACCAAATACAACCGAATAGAGTCAAATCAAGCTAAAAACGACAGAAAGTATGCAGATAAAAGCGCTAAGCAACAGAAAACGACTAAATACAGCGGAATACAACTGAAAATAACAGAAAACAGCTCCTAGAACAACAGAAAGCAAGCAGATAATGGCTGTAAACGGTAGAAAACGACCGAATACAAGCAAATAGAACAGAAAACAGAGCATAACAACAGAAAGCAGGCAGATAACAGCGCTAAACAATAGAAAATGACTAAATTCAGCCGAATACAACAAGAAAAGAACAGAAAACAGCTAAAAACAACAGAAATCAAGCAGATAACAACTGTAAACGGTACAAAACGACCGAATACAACCGAATAGAACAGAAAACAGAGCATAACAACAGAAAGCAGGCAGATAACAGCGCTAAACAACTAAAAACGACAAAACACAGCCGAATACATCCGAAAATAACAGAAAACAGCTCTCAAAACAACAGAAAGCAAGCAGATAACGGCTGTAAACGGTAGAAAACGACTGAATACAACCAAATAGAACAGAAAAACAGAGCATAACAACAGAAAGCAGGCAGATAACAGCGCTAAACAATAGAAAATGACTAAATTCAGCCGAATACAAAAAAAAGAACAGAAAACAGCTAAACACAACAGAAATCAAGCAGATAACAACTGTAAACGGTACAAAATGACCAAATACAACCGAATAGAACAGAAAACAGAGCATAACAACAGAAAGCAGGCAGATAACAGCGCTAAACAACAGAAAACGACAAAACACAGCCGAATACATCCGAAAATAACAGAAAACAGCTCCTAGAACAACAGAAAGCAAGCAGATAACAGCTGTAAACGGTAGAAAATGACCAAATACAACCGAGTAGAGTCAAATCAAGCTAAAAACGACAGAAAGTAAGCAGATAAAAGCGCTAAGCAACAGAAAACGACTAAATACAGCGGAATACAACTGAAAATAACAGAAAACAGCTCCTAGAACAACAGAAAGCAAGCAGATAATGGCTGTAGACGGTAGAAAACGACCGAATACAAGCAAATAGAACAGAAAACAGAGCATAACAACAGAAAGCAGGCAGATAACAGCGCTAAACAATAGAAAATGACTAAATTCAGCCGAATACAAAAAAAAAGAACAGAAAACAGCTAAACACAACAGAAATCAGGCAGATAACAACTGTAAACGGTACAAAATGACCAAATACAACCGAATAGAACAGAAAACAGAGCATAACAACAGAAAGCAGGCAGATAACACCGCTAAACAACAGAAAACGACAAAAACACAGCCGAATACATCCGAAAATAACAGAAAACAGCTCCTAGAACAACAGAACGCAAGCAGATAATGGGCTGTAAACGGTACAAAATGACCAAATACAACCAAATAGAACAGAAAACAGAGCATAACAACAGAAAGCGGACAGATAACAGTGCTAAACAATAGAAAACGACTAAATTCAGCCGAATACAACAAGAAATGAACAGAAAATAGCTAAAAACAACAAAAAGCAGGCAGATAACAGCTGCAAACGGCAGAAAATGACCAAATACAACCGAATAGAGTCAAATCAAGCTAAAAACGACAGAAAGTATGCAGATAAAAACGCCTAAGCAACAGAAAACGACTAAATACAGCGGAATACAACTGAAAATAACAGAAAACAGCTCCTAGAACAACAGAAAGCAAGCAGATAATGGCTGTAAACGGTAGAAAACGACCGAATACAAGCAAATAGAACAGAAAACAGAGCATAACAACAGAAAGCAGGCAGATAACAGCGCTAAACAATAGAAAATGACTAAATTCAGCCGAATACAACAAGAAAAGAACAGAAAACAGCTAAAAACAACAGAAATCAAGCAGATAACAACTGTAAACGGTACAAAACGACCGAATACAACCGAATAGAACAGAAAACAGAGCATAACAACAGAAAGCAGGCAGATAACAGCGCTAAACAACTAAAAACGACAAAACACAGCCGAATACATCCGAAAATAACAGAAAACAGCTCTCAAAACAACAGAAAGCAAGCAGATAACGGCTGTAAACGGTAGAAAACGACTGAATACAACCAAATAGAACAGAAAACAGAGCATAACAACAGAAAGCAGGCAGATAACAGCGCTAAACAATAGAAAACGACTAAATTCAGCCGAATACAACAAGAAAAGGACAGAAAACAGCTAAAAACAACAGAAATCAAGCAGATAAACAACTGTAAACGGTACAAAACGACCAAATACAACCGAATAGAGTCAAAACTAACGCAAAACGACAGAAAGCAAGCAGATAACGGCTGTAAACGCTAGAAAGCGACCGAGTACAACCAAATAGAACAGAAAACAGAGCATAACAACAGAAAGCGGGCAGATAACAGCGCTAAACAATAGAAAACGACTAAATTCAGCCGAATACAACAAGAAAAGAACAGAAAATAGCTAAAAACAGCAAAAAGCAGGCAGATAACAGCTGTAAACGGTAGAAAACGACCAAATACAACCGAATAGAGTCAAATCCAGCTAAAAACGACAGAAAGTAAGCAGATAACAGCGCTAAGCAACAGAAAACGACTAAATACAGCGGAATAGAAGTGAAAATAACAGAAAACAGCTCCTAGAACAACAGAAAGCAAGCAGATAACGGCTGTAAACGGTAGAAAACGACCGAATACAACCAAATAGAACAGAAAATAGAGCATAACAACAGAAAGCAGGCAGATAACAGCGCTAAACAATAGAAAATGGCTAAATTCAGCCGAATACAACAAGAAAAGAACAGAAAACAGCTAAAAACAACAGAAATCAAGCAGATAACAACTGTAAACGGTACAAAACGACCAAATACAACCGAATAGAACAGAAAACAGAGCATAACAACAGAAAGCAGGCAGATAACAGCGCTAAACACCAGAAAACGACAAAACACAGCCGAATACATCCGAAAATAACAGAAAACAGCTCTCGAAGCAACAGAAAGCAAGCAGATAACGGCTGTAAACGGTAGAAAACGACTGAATACAACCAAATAGAACAGAAAACAGAGCATAACAACAGAAAGAAGGCAGATAAAAGCGCTAAACAATAACAAAACGACTAAATTCAGCCGAATACAACAAGAAAAGAACAGAAAACAGCCAAAAACAACAGAAATCGAGTAGATAACAACTGTTAACGATAGAAAACGACCAAATACGACCGAATAGAGCCAAAACCGACAGAAAGCAAGCAGATAACAGCGCTAAACAAGAGAAAACGACTAAGCACAGCCGAATACATCCGAAAATAACAGAAAGCAGCTCCCAAAGCAACAGAAAGCAAGCAGATAACGGCTGTAAACGGTAGGAAACGGCCGCATATAACTAAATACAACAGAAAACAGAGCATAACAACAGAAAGCGGGCAGATAACAGCGCTAAACAATAGAAAACGACTAAATTCAGCCGAATACAACAAGAAAAGAACAGAAAATAGCTAAAAACAACAGAAATCAAGCAGATAACAACTGTAAACGATAGAAAACGACCAAATACAACCGAATAGGGTCAGAACTAACTCAAAACGACAGAAAGCAAGCAGATAACAGCGGGAAACAGCAGAAAACGACTAAACACAGCCGAGTACAACCAAAATGAGTAGAAAACAGCTAAAAACAACAGAAAGCAGGCAGATAACAGCTGTAAACGGTAGAAAATGACCAAATACAACCGAATAGAGCCAAATCCGGCTAAAAACGACAGAAAGTAAGCAGATAACAGCGCTAGACAACAGAAAACCACTAAACACAGCGGAATACAACTGAAAATAACAGAAAACAGCCCTTAGAACAACAGAAAGCAAGCAGGTAACGGCTGTAAACGGTACAAAACGACCAAATACAACCGAATAGAGTCAAAACTAACGCAAAACGACAGAAAGCGAACAGATAACGGCTGTAAACGCTAGAAAGCGACCGAGTACAACCAAATAGAACAGAAAACAGAGCATAACAACAGAAAGCGGGCAGATAACAACGCTAAACGATAGAAAACGACTAAATTCAGCCGAATACAACAAGAAAAGAACAGAAAATAGCTAAAAGCAACAGAAATCAAGCAGATAACAACTGTAAACGATAGAAAACGACCAAATACAACCGAATAGGGTCAGAACTAACTCAAAACGACAGAAAGCAAGCAGATAACAGCGGGAAACAGCAGAAAACGACTGAACACGGCCGAATACAACCAAAATGAGTAGAAAACAGCTAAAAACAACAGAAAGCAGGCAGATAACAGCTGTAAACGGTAGAAACTGACCAAATACAACCGAATAGAGCCAAATCCGGCTAAAAACGACAGAAAGTAAGCAGATAACAGCGCTAGACAACAGAAAACCACTAAACACAGCGGAGTACAACTGAAAATAACGGAAGACAGCTCTTAGAACAACAGAAAGCTAGCAGATAACGGCTGTAAACGGTAGAAAACGACCGAATACAACCAAATAGAGCAGAAAACAGAGCATAACAACAGAAAGCAGGCAGATAACAGCGCTAAACAATAGAAAACGACTAAATTCAGCCGAATACAACAAGAAAAGGAGAGAAAACAGCTAAAAACAACAGAAATCAAGCAGATAACAACTGTAAACGGTACAAAACGACCAAATACAACCGAATAGAGTCCAAAACTAACGCAAAACGACAGAAAGCAAGCAGATAACGGCTGTAAACGCTAGAAAGCGACCGAGTACAACCAAATAGAACAGAAAACAGAGCATAACAACAGAAAGCGGGCAGATAACAGCGCTAAACAATAGAAAACGACTAAATTCAGCCGAATACAACAAGAAAAGAACAGAAAATAGCTAAAAACAACAAAAAGCAGGCAGATAACAGCTGTAAACGGTAGAAAATGACCAAATACAACCGAATAGAGCCAAATCCAGCTAAAAACGACAGAAAGTAAGCAGATAACAGCGCTAAGCAACAGAAAAAGACTAAATACAGCGGAATACAACTGAAAATAACAGAAAACAGCTCCTAGAACAACAGAAAGCAAGCAGATAACGGCTGTAAACGGTAGAAAACGACCGAATACAACCAAATAGAACAGAAAACAGAGCATAACAACAGAAAGCAGGCAGATAACAGCGCTAAACAATAGAAAATGACTAAATTCAGCCGAATACAACAAGAAAAGAACAGAAAACAGCTAAAAACAACAGAAATCAATCAGATAACAACTGTAAACTGTACAAACCGACCAAATACAACCGAATAGAACAGAAAACAGAGCATAACAACAGAAAGCAGGCAGATAACACCGCCAAACAAGAGAAAACGACTAAGCACAGCCGAATACATCCGAAAATAACAGAAAACAGCTCTCAAAGCAACAGAAAGCAAGCAGATAACGGCTGTAAACGGTAGAAAACGACCGAATACAACCAAATAGAACAGAAAACAGAGCATAACGACAGAAAGCAGGCAGATAATAGCGCTAAACAACAGAAAACGACAAAACACAGCCGAATACATCCGAAAATAACAGAAAACAGCTCTCAAAGCAACAGAAAGCAAGCAGATAACGGCTGTAAACGGTAGAAAACGACCGAATACAACCAAATAGAACAGAAAACAGAGCATAACAACAGAAAGCAGGCAAGTAGTATAGATATGCCGATTCTGATCCTCCCGAGGTCATTTGAAGGTCATTTAAATGGGGTGTGGATAACCTTGAGATGTGACGTGGGCTTTTCTTATAGGTGCCGATTCTGATCCTCCCTGAAGGTCATTTTGTAACGTTGTGTTTTCAAATGTGATCGTATCTGAAGGGCTTGTTTCAGTGGGGTGTTGGGTAACCTTGAGTTTTTTTTTGTGTTAGTGTATAGTTGCTTATTTTGAACGTCCTTGAATGTGACTATTGACTGGATAACCTTGAGATTTGACGTGGTGGATAACCTAGAGATTTGACGTGAGGCCAATTGGCAATCCTCCCTGAAGGTCACTGATATAGGGTGTGGATAGCCTTGAGATCAGTTGTATAATTTTCTTATGAGGCTTGATAGTGATGCTCCCTTAAAGTCATTCAACTGGGGTGGGAATAGCCTTGAGCTTGATCTCACAGAAGAACGTGTTCTGCTAACGTCAGACCTTACCACCATAAGCAAGCAACCGGAGGTGGGGGTACGATGCCCTTGAGGATCTAGCTATAAATCGAGGAGGTTCGAGCATCGATGCTACAGTTGCCTGACTCACAGTGACTAACATATACTCTAATAAAATGCATACATGTAGTGATTGTGGTAAACATTTTACGCGTTCGGACAATTTGCGTCGGCATAAGAGAAATATTTGCAGTGTGAATCCCACAAATGGACCACCAGCTAAAAAAATTAAATTGGATAGTACACCTCCGAATATGATATGTCCTTGCTGCAATGTTTCGCTTCCGAACAATCGAATGGCTGCTCACGCAAGGACATTACAACATAGAACAAATTCATCGATCCCGATCAGTGATGGTGTGAGACTTATTAAAAGTGCATTCAAATGTAGAATTGCCAGCTATAGATTTAGCACATCAGAATTGTACACCGACTTTAAAGAGTTTTTCGAAAATATTAAGCAAAATACGCTAGATGTAATAGAAGAGAAACTTCGAGTGCACAGAGCTCTGAAAGTGAACATGGAAGTATTCGGGAAGTACGTATTACAGACGAGTGATGTAGCAGATATCAAATCCTTCAATACGGTTAATAAAGTAATAGACGAAAGCACAGAGCTGTCTGATGTTTATCAACAATTTGCTGATGAAATTACATCCCAGTCATCTGAGTTTGAGGAGAAGGATTCTGGTATGTTAAATATTTAGAGAAGTGCATAAATTAAGATAGTAACCTTTGTTGTTTTTTTCAGGGTGGGCGATTGAATGTATCCTTTATGCTGAAGTGAACATTAACAAGTTTTCACCATTGGGTGGGTCATCTTATATAAAGTTACCATACTTTATAGAGAAGAAGAAGGCAGTGATAAATGTGCGAAGTCAAGACCAGTGTTGTTTCGCTTGGGCCGTCACATCAGCGCTACTACCAGCAAGCACCCGAGTAGTGGAAGTGTCGTCCTACCCGCATTTTTCAACCATTTTGAATGTCCATGGTATGAACTTTCCCGTTACTCTTAAAGATATCTCATTGTTCGAGAGAAATAATAATATCTCTATAAATGTGTATGGGATTGAAAAAATAATCAAAGATGGTAACGTCACATATGAAATAGTTGGTCCATTGAGATATGCTCAGAAGAAATTAGCTTTACATGTCAATCTGCTCTATTTAACGGATGATAAAGGGAATGGTCACTATTGTTGGATAAGAGATCTTTCGCGATTAGTTGCAAATCAGTTAAGTTCAAACGGACATAAGCGGTACTTTTGTGATGGTTGTTTGTTATATTTTTCAACTAAGGCATATCTAGATATTCACCAAAGGAACGATTGCAATCATATATTCACAATAACACCCACAGAGAAACTACGAACTGATAAGTTTGGTAATCAGGTTCCAGAAAACATACTTAAATTCGAGAATTTTGAAAAGCAAATGCCGGTCCCCTTTGTGGTGTATGCGGATTTTGAGTCATTATTAAAACCAATCGATAGTTGTGAACCCAACCCAGAATATTCGTATACAAACGAAACCCACACACATGAACCATATTCATTTTCATATTTTATTAAATCTTCATTTGATTCTGACTTATCCAAATTCGTCTTGTATCGAGGTAAGGACGCGGCGAAAGAATTCGTGACAAGGCTAGAAGCTGATCTTAAAGAACTATATTTCAAATATTTGAAAGATGTAACTCCCATGATCCCTTTAACGCCGGAAGAGCAGATTGAGTTTGACACTTCAACGAAATGTAACATCTGTGAGAAGCCATTTTCAGGATCCGATATTAAAGTTCGCGATCACTGCCACATAACTGGTAAAGTTAGATTTGGGGCTGCACATTCGAAATGTAATTTAAATTTCAAATTACCAAATTTTATACCAATTATAACGCACAATTTAAGTGGGTACGATTGTCACCTATTTATCAAACAACTATCTTCTCATGGAGATAAGATAGACGTGGTAGCCCAGAATAAGGAAAAATACATTTCATTTACAAAAAGTCTGTATATGCATGACTATGTGGACCGAACCGGTAGAATAAGGAGGAAGTTTTTACAAATGAGATTTATCGATAGTTGTCGTTTTCTACCTGGATCTTTGCAAGCATTATCAGACAGTTTGACTAATAGGGATTTTCTGGAGAGTAAAAAGTATTTTTCAGATCCTAGAGTCTTTAATTTAATTAGACAGAAAGGTGTATTTCCTTACAATTATGTGGATGATGTAAAGAAACTGGACCAGGAATATTTACCATCAAAGGCAGAGTTTTATGATAAGTTAAATGAGAAAGATATATCTGAGGAGGAATACGCGAGGGCAATAACTGTATGGAGAACGTTTAACTGTAGGAATCTGGGTGAATATTCTGATATTTATTTACGGACCGATGTTCTTCTCTTGTGTGATGTCTTTGAAAGGTTCAGGAGGAATAGTATGAATATTTACAAATTGGATCCAGCACACTACTACACAACCCCTGGATTGTCTTGGGATGCGATGTTAAAGTATACCAAAATTAGCCTTGAGCTCCTTACGGACATAGATATGATTGGGTTCTTTAAGAATGGTATTCGCGGGGGGATAAGTCAATGCAGCGATAGAATGCACGAAGCAAATAATAAATATTTACCAAATTATGATCCATCTAAAGAGTCAACATTTATATCATATCTCGACGCCACGAATCTTTACGGGCATGCTATGTCATCACCTCTTCCAACTGGGGGTTTCGAATGGATGGGGGATTCGGAAATATCTACATTCGATTTAGAAAATGCCAAAATAGACGGTGAGAATGGCTATGTCTTGGAGGTTGATGTGCGATATCCTGAAGGGTTACACGATTCACATAGCGACCTTCCGTTTTTGGTGGAAAGTATTATCCCACCAAACGCCAAGACAAAGATTCCGAAACTAATCCCAAATCTGTACGACAAGAAAAAATATATTGTACATTATCGCGTCCTTCAACAAGCTGTAAGGTATGGTTTGCAAGTAACCAAGGTTCACAGGATCCTTAAGTTCAAACAATCGTTCTGGTTGAAGGAGTATATCGATCTCAATACGACAATGCGTAATAAAGCAAATAATAAATTTGAAAGGGACTTCTATAAGCTTCTAAACAATGCAATCTTTGGAAAAACTATGGAAAATGTAGATAATAGAAGAGATATAAAGTTGGTCACACATTGGGAAAATCATCGTAATAGCATCGGTGTGGGAGCACTAGTAGCTCGTCCAAATTTCAAGAGTTGTTCCATATTTAACGAAAATCTTGCAGCTATCCATTTAGGAAAAGTTAGGGTACATTATTTCAAGCCAATATACGTGGGATTCTGTATACTAGACATATCTAAAATAGTAATGTATGATTTTTTTTATGGTTTTCTTAAAAAGCAGTTCAACGATAAAGTATCTATGCTTTACTGTGATACAGATTCGCAAATTTTGAAAACTCATACAGACGACTTCTATGAATTTATGAGAAATAATATCAGCGAGTTTGATACTTCAAATTATAAACAAAACAATGAGTTCAAAATTCCAGTCAATGACTCTATTCTGGGTAAAATGAAAGACGAATTTCCAGAAGACCCTATAATAAGTTTTTACGGAACAGGTGCGAAAGCATACTATATCAAGTCAGTTAAGGGAGAAATGAAAAAAGCAAAGGGTGTTAAAAAAGCAGTAATACAAAATCAGTTATGTGGTAATGATTATAAGCATATAATAGAGAATGGTGGTCTGATTTTAAGAAAAATGAATACATTCAAAAGTAGGCTGCATGATGTATATACAGAAGTCAAAAATAAAGTAGCTTTAGCACACAACGATGATAAAAGGTTTATAATTCCAAATACAACAAAAACTTTACCCTGGGGGCACTCTGACATTGAATTTTACCAAACAGACCCCACAACGAATGTAAAATATGCTATCGATGCTATTAATGAGATGACAACGCGCGAAGCTCCTGAAGATGGTAATTTGGATCTACTTATACAATTAATGTTAGCCGAAGTTTCTAGATATTAGATTTAAGTTACTGTACGCTTGTAAAGTAGGATAGTATTGAATAAATGCTTGAAGAATAAAGTTGGCCATTTTATTTCAACTTTTGCGCCTAAACTGACACTACTCATCACCAACATCATATTCAGTGGCAAACGACATGACTACAGTTGTTGTAGATATTCAAGGATATCATATCGAATCAAAATTTGTTCCAAAAGAGATAGCATTTAAGAAAGATGGAATATTGTACCATTACATTGTTAAACCTATGGTTCACTTCAGTAGACTGAACGTGAAAGACCAGAGAACTGTTAAGTTTGTGGAAAAGTATAATCATGGTATTAGATACAAAGCAGGAAATACAGATGGTAACCAAATAATGAAAATAATCAAGCATCACGTTAACAACGGTGATATAGTCTTTCTGAAGGGCCATCAAAAATATATCTATCTACTCAAATCTGTTGCTGAGCTGAGCTTAGAAAACGTGGAGATAGTGAATTTGGAGACCGACAATGATATCCAGCTTAACGTGAACTTGAACAGAGAATCAATATGTGATGATGTAATAAGGTGTAATTATCACTCCCAAAACAGAAACGGTAGGTGTGCCTTGAGTGTTTGCACGATGATTGATTTGTGGATAAGGAGATACCGTTCAACCATCAAAGAGCAGAAAGGAAATCTTCATTTACTACAAGACGACCAATATTTTTGAATTCCAAGTTACATTACTAATGTTATTTTGTTGAATAGGTTGTATTAGTATTCCAATATATTCATCAGAAAAATATCAGACTGTTTCATTTAATACATACCACGATACATGCCAAAGTGTATAGGGTGGCTCATATTGAAGTTTTGTTAGCAAAATTAATTCATTTCTCGAAGTATAAAAATTAACCTTATTCAAGAAATGTTGTTACAGCCAGACGTGTAAGAAACACAGGGATTACCGAAAACGTCTGGCAACATGGCAGTAGATATGGCAGGGTTTTGGGGGCTGTCCCTCATTCCCTCCACTCAAGCGATTCGACCTATTAAAGTAGTGGGCGGATACCTCTATCCCACTCTTCCTTCTAACCAATCAAAAATGGGGAGAGGGCGATCAGCAAGCGATTAGGGTAGGAGTTTAAGGCATAAAACTGCTGGTCGGAACCAGGAGAGGTCATTCTGTTTAGCTTTCGATAACAGACAAGCAGCTACAGCCACCTTCCAGCAACAAGCGAATAATTCGAGGATGTCTGCAAAGATGAATGTAAGTATAAATAATTTGGGTATAATTTGAGGGACTGCTCTGCCAACTGTTGGCAAGGATATACGTTTCAAAGCATTTTTTTCTTTTATTGTTACAGATGACCACCGATGCCCTGTACCATTCCGACGACGACGACTTCCAACCTTCACCAGCTAAGCGACCAGCACCGCAACCATCCGCCTCCGTGGCGGGGCCAAGCCCGACCACTAGGAAAAGGACGGCGCCGGTGAAGGTAACGACTGGCACAAAACGCCAGAAGAAGGAAGGTAGCGCTTCCGAAAATAAATTGGTTGCGAAGCAATCAAAGCCTTTGAGGAAGACGAAGGAAAGCCGACCGTCGACTTCGATGCCGCAAAAGAAGCGAAAAGAGGGTGCTAGAATGAAGTCGTGTAAGTCAGCATACAAGACTTACGCGGCTCAATACCAGCAATATGAGCCCTTCCTTTTCACTTCAGTTGCTGCACCGGAGTCGACAGTGGATTTCTCGTTTCTTAACGAGGCCCCGATTACGACGGATCCAAGTTGTTTTCGCAAGTCACCTATCCGGGTGTTGGCTGGACTTGAGGAGCCTGGTGTGGTGTCGTCGTCGATAACTCCACCGGAACGGTGTCAAGCAAAAATTGTGGTTCATGAAAATTTGCTAGTCACCGCTCCAGTAGAATTATCAACGAAGGCACCTTCAGAGCCCGATGAAAGACCGTCAACCCCGGAGCGGTATCGTACACCCTCACCGACGCCATCCCGTAAGCTGCCAGCTACACCGAGGACACCGAAGATACTAGCGACCGAACCGTCCCAGGAGTCGCTAGCATCTTCGGCATCTAAGGAGAGCGGCAGCTCTAGCAGTAGTGGTTGTAGTGGTAGTAGTAGTAGTAGCAGCAGTAGCAGTGAGAAAGTGGCTACTACGAATGAAACCACTATGCTTGGCCCACTAGTGTCCTTCTATGCTGGCCAACTGCAAAAGGTCGAAAGGGACCTGCAGAAGGCGGAGGCTGAAAAAATGCAGTTGTCCGAAGAAGTGCAGTCGCTGCAGACGCTCGTTGACTTAAAACGAACCGTCGTCGAGGAAAGGCAGCGACTGCAGGAGCGTCTCCAGCAGTTGGACCAGCGTTTGGCAGAGATGGATGGTGCGGAGCAAGCTGGTGAAAATATGAAGGAACGGGAGCGGATCGTTGGGGAAAGGGTAGCGCATCTGAAAGGAAAAAAGGAAAAACTGGTGGGACGGATGGCTACGGTCATAGCTTATGAAGATGACCCTATCTGTCTGTCCCAATCCCAGTAGTTTTTTTATGTATATATTTTTTCCTTTGTTTTTCCTTTGTTAACTTGTGTATATTTAGAGTTAGTTGTATGTATGTATATATTTTTCCATTTAGAATTAGCATTATGTATTTATTTTTATTTAGTTTGATATTTTTCATAGTTAATAAATTAAAATGTATATTTGAGGAAAAATACAACAAAAAAAAACAATTTAGATTTAAAAAAAAATTTGTAAAAAATGTTGAAATTTAGGTATTTATTTGTATATAGGGGTTAGTGATTTGTGTACATTTTTATATAATAGTAGTAATGTACAAATGTATTTTTATGTATATCTTATAATTGAGAAAATATATAAAACAAGTTTTAGTTGATGAAAAAGTATTTGTGAAAAAAAGTGTCTTTAAATTTTGTATTCATTTGTATGTAGTTGTTAGATATTTCTGTAAATTTTTCTAGAATAGTAGTAATATACAAATGTATTTTTTGATCATAATAACTTTTATGTATCTTATAATTCAAAAATAAAGAAATTGAAATAGATATATATCGATTCTGAAATCTAGTTTATTTCTGATTAATAAATGAGAAAAAAATATGCAAAAAAAAAATTGTTTATGAAAAAAAATATTTGTGAAAAAAAGTTCGTAAGTATTTGACAAAAAACAAATAGGTTAGTTTATGAAAAATATTTGTGAAAAAAATTATAGGTTGGTTTCTAAGACAACAGGTTAGTGCGTAGTCTCCAATTACACATAGTGCTTACTGGGTCGTGCTAAGTTTCGGTAAAGGTGGAGGTTAGGTCGACTGCTGCGCCGTCGACTAACATCGACACGGGCGGTGGGTCGACGGCTCCGCCGTCGACCCACCTTATCTCGCCGCGCATGCAAAGGCGAGGCGGCGCCGAGCCTTTGTATGCGCGGCTCGGCGGCTTCGCCGTAGCATGTGCCGCCGCCGTGCCGGCCCATAGAGCCGGCGGCACATGCTGCGGCGAAGCCGCCGAGCCGCGCATACAAAGGCTCGGCGGAGGCCCATTTTGACGCATTTTGAGGGGCAAATGTGATCTTCAAGGGTCCTTCAAAACGGTAGTTTTTTCAGAAAAAAGACTGAAAAAAAAACGTTAGAAGCATGAAAAAAAATTGTAAGACTGATAAAAAAGTACACCACTAAATAAAATTTTTAGAAAGATCCTTCA
This sequence comes from Callosobruchus maculatus, assembly GCA_951848785.1. Taxonomy (NCBI): domain Eukaryota; kingdom Metazoa; phylum Arthropoda; class Insecta; order Coleoptera; family Chrysomelidae; genus Callosobruchus; species Callosobruchus maculatus. The sequence continues at coordinate 27,559 of CATOUR010000627.1, read as the reverse complement.
TTGGTGAAGCCGCCCACGCTCGATGAATTTTTTTCTGTCACGGTGGTAAGGTTTTTGAATAAAGTACGATTTAAAAAAAAAACAAGTTTATTGGTTGATACAAACAAAAAATCTCTTTATAATTCACAAAAATAGCGCCTCATATCTCCTCCTCGCTATCTACAGGAAAAGGTAATTCCACTCTCTGGTTTTCTGGACCATCCGGACGATCAGGATCATCATCGTCGCTGTTATCAGATGAGCTGTCAATTGTAAACAGCAGGAACCCCAGTGGCTGTCTTGTGGAGTCGCACGGTCCATCGTCCATCGGTGACCTCGCCACCGCCCAATGTGATTGGTCGGGTAACTCACCATCAGGAACCGCAGTCTCGATACTCCATATGCTGGAGTTATCATTGTCGTCATCTAACCAAGACGTTGAGTCGCAAGGTCCGTTTGACTCTGTAGTCATTTCGCTGCTAAATGTGTTAATTCGTCACTTGATTGTACAGTATGATTTTCATTGACAAGAACTCTCGTTTTTATGTTTCTAGTTCCCCACACTAAAGCCCCCTCCATACCTCCTCCCCTCTTCATCTATACATCTTTAGAAGTAAACTTAGTGTGTTATTGGATGGAACGTCGATGGCATTGGTGGGTGGGTACTTATATGCGTGCCCCAAACCAAGACACAATAATCTCACAAACGCTCAAGGCGCATTTACCGTTTCTGTTAGCACACTGGCACTCATGCTTCATACTATTTTCAAGTATCACCAATTACTAAGTTACTGAGCGCTTATTGATAGAACAAGTAATTGTATTATTATATGAGGGGATGGATATAGAAAGGAAAAAATATTGCTTCTTTTTTATTTCATTCATTATTTATTTTATTCAAGATGAACATTACTTTATACATCGAAAAAAGATAAAACAGTTTCTTTTTCTTCATTCAATTTTGTCCTTTTCTGTTCAGATTTCATACTAAGAGTATCAATCCTCTTCTGACAATCATCTAACTGTCGCTTCCTTTTATTTCTGCACTCCTTGACACGTTTTCTTTCTTCATCTAACTGCTTTATTCTTTCATCATCCGCTGCCTGGGCTGCCTGAAGCTTGTCACAATGGGCCATCTCCTCTGCCAATTTCTTTTCTGCACTTATTATTTCAGCTTTAATTCGCTGAATACTACTTCTCAACGCATCCCTCTTCTCGTCGAAGTCGTCCATTGGAGGTTGCTTCGATTTAAGTAGTGTTTCTCTTAAAATGTTGCTAACTGGTTTGGATGCTGCCTGTTTCGACTTTCTCACTGCTGGCACTGTTGACGCTGTACCCGTTGATGTTCTCGCTCCATCTCCAACTACTGGCGGCATCGATGCTGCACTTGTTGATGCTATCGCTGCATCTGTTGATGCTCTTGGTACATCCATATCTATTTCTACCACCGCATTAGCATCCTCCGCGATTCTCCGGTCTGGCTGCTCCACATGAATAAACTCGTGAAGTTCATCCTGGACTTCTACTGCCAACTGTGTAAACTGCACCCCGTCACTCTGCAGTTCCTCCAGAATGGCTTGCAAGCAATCGCCACTAATAGCGTCTTCGTTCTTTGTTGGTTGGTTGGCCATGATGATGTACGTAATATGTAGTGTTTTCTACGGAACAGTATGAATCTTTGAAGACTGTAGAACTGATAAACCATTGAAAGTAGACTTGTATTTATACAGAAAACACTCTACACGACAGTAGTAAAATCTAAGAGGGGGAACATTGAAATACTGATATGGGTGGTGTACGTGCAGCTGTTTAACGATGTACACTATAATAGACCAATGAGAGGACTGGTTGAAATGTATCACAACCAATAAGCGTTTATGGGCGGATTCACTTACAGTTCGGTCAATAACGATGTCCGTTAGAAGCCACCGATATCGATGCTACATGGCAGTAGTAAAATCTGAGAGGGGACCATTGAAATATCAATATGGGTGGTGTAAGTGCAGCTGTTTAACGATGTACACTGTAATAGACCAATGAGAGGACTGGTTGAAATGTATCACAACCAATAAGCGTTTACGGGCGGATTCACTCACAGTTCGGTCAATCACGATGCGCGTTCGAAGTGGCTGATATCAATGCGCGCATGCGTTGTCGGCGCGTATAGCGAAATGTTCTCTATTTCCACTAATAATCTTACGTACACCAGCTGGCAAGTAGGCGGATCTTCTTTTTTTTGCTTTCTTTAACGATATACACTGATGGGGGAAGACAGTAGAGGAGGGAGGCTTACCTACCTGGAACTGTATAAATATGATGGTGAAATGAGAGTTCTTCAGTGCAGTTCTGCTACCGCTACTACTACTACTACTACTATACTACCGCTACTACTACTATTTTGAAAATGGAGTATTCGAAGAAGTTGATCCCCTGCCCCTACGATGGTGAACATGAGGTGCGGCGTGGGACAATTGGGGACCATTTGCTGGTTTGCCGTTTCCGGGGTTGTGGTCCGGTGAATTGGCCACAATATATTGCTACCTATCTGAGTAAAGGTAAGTTTCCTCATTTCACTATATATCCCTACACGAGCAAGCTATCAAATGACAACTAGTTTATAACAGAATAATCCAAAAGTTACAGTTGTTCTACAAAATATCTCTTTATTTGCAGAGCCATCCACCCAGACAGGAAGCCATAAGGAAGCCGAGGCCAGCAACCCCACCACGCCACCGCAGGACCCATCGAAGTACGGACTAGTGCAATGTCCACGTGTTGCAGCGCATTGGGTCAAACCTACGTCGATGGGAATGCACCTCCTGCGGTGTGCTAAGAACGTGCCTACCACGCCACCACAGCATCACCTCGCAAGCCGGAGAGATGTGGAGGTTCAGCCTGAAGGTACATAATTCGTTTCTGCGACAAAAACTTTTTTTCTTTTTTCATATACCTTGCACATCTTTATCCTAGAAGTCACAGAAAATTGATCTCTACTAAACATCATTGTATTAATTTTGCACTGATACAATCATATTGTATAACTCTAAATTTTAAATAAATCAAGCCACACAAAAATTCTTCAGTACATCCACATAGATTTTCAACCTTCTGAATCTTACCCACATTCACATAAATTACAAAACCATATTTTCTATTGTTTCAGAAAACTGGGATAATGATGATTATCCCACGTATAGGCCGAATCTCCAGAACAGAGAAGTAATCCGGGATCCTCCCCCTTGCCTCTCCAAGAGGGAGAGAAAGCTGTGGAGGAGAAGCGAGGTGGTGCGCTTCAACAATATAACTAAATAATTTTTACTTAGGTTAGGTGTATTTTATGTATTAGAGATTAGGGTAGAATTAAATAATAAAAGTAAATTGAAAAAACTGCTATTTTATTTCCAAAAGTATCGAAACAAATATACACATTGAAATTATTACTGCTAAACATAGTCTGCGCTCCGTCATATCAATCATCACAGTACATCTGCAGCGTCTATCCAGGAATTCTTGTTCTTTTGGAAACCTAACCATTTTACAAAGAGCTTGTTTCCTCTCCTTTTTAAGACTTTTTCAATCAAATACTCATTTGGAAACTGTGTTTTTCTTAGCTCGGCTTCATAGAAACAACCGCTTATTGGTCGCCGATCCATATCTTCTAGCATATATGTGACCGGATCTGTAATATTAACTTTGCGTATTTTGAAGAGCTCCGTGGAATAATTCGGAGTGTAACCTTTTTCAAATACACCTTTATATCTGCTTATTCTCACAACGTCTCCAAGATTAAGTTTGCTTTTGCCAGCAACCTTTGGATTGCGATACGCACTCAATCGAGTGTGAACATTAATTTCAATAGGGGCCAATCCAGTTGTTCGATGTATTCTATTGTTATATACGTTAGTGATATCATCCAAAATAGTGATCCATGTGTAACTTCCTCTTGCGGAAAATTCTTTGAACAGAAGGTGCTTTAGCGAACGGATAGCCCTTTCAGCAATTGCGGCCTTCTTTGTACTGTATGTGGAATAATGGTTAATTCCATACTTGTTCATGAGAGAAGCAAATTTTCTGTTGTAAAATTCGGTTCCATTATCTGTTTGTAGATTAATTGGATAATATCCTGCGTCCCTTATGATATCGCCCATTGCTGTCGTTACCGTTACCATATCTTTCTTCTTGATTGGTCTACACCATAGGAACTTAGAATAGCAGTCAATGACTACCAATATGTATCTATATCCATTATTTTCTTTATGGAAAGGTTGCATTTCCGCTAAATCAGCTTGCCATAAGTCAGCGAAACCTTTTATGATAGTTTTTCGACGGCGAAAGTTCTTCCGAACTGCCCTGTGTAACTCTTCTGCTATGCCACGTTTTGTTGCGCTGTTAATTGACATATCTACATGTAGAGGTCTGACTCAGGTGATTGTAGAACAGAAACTGATCATTAATCATGAAAAATCTACTGATCTATGGTCTGAGTTGATTTAAAGTGTAGCCTGAAAGCCACGCTGGTAAAACAGGGCCACCTTCAACATCGAATTCCCTTTTGACTTCACTAGCTAATTTCTGGCAAAAATTATATACAACCTCTAGTTGCTCTAAAATGGATATCAAATTGGTTGTTAATACATCAATCTTTTTCTCAAGGCCATCACTCAATTCTAGCGTTTTGCTATTCACCATACTTTCAAGCATATCAGTGGTACTTTTTAGTTTTTTTTCAACATACTTTATATGAACAGAGTCATTTTCATCTGTAGGATCACCAACATTCTTTAACTGCTTTCCATTGATATCATAATTTCCAGTTTGTGTAAGTTTAAAACCAATACCTGGAATACCACGTACAGTTGTATGCTTAGAACTGCGACGACCAAACTTATCTATCGTATTGTGCATCGCTACGAAAGCGTTATACTATTAGTGGGATCTTTCAACTTGCAAATATATACCCCAAAATTAGCGTATTACGCCCTCTTCACGCAATTCTTCTATTATAGATAAAATTTCGTTATCGTGGTTTGTGTGACCCGCGGATTTTGAGCTGTATAGCAATTTCAGTCGATCAATCAGCTCGTTGATGTCGTTCCAATACACAAAGTCGCGTTTATTAGTGTTAAATATCTTATACTTAGGTATCTTCATTTGTGTATGTCCCCTACCAACTCTGGCTCTCAAATGCATGGGGGATGATGTAGATAGGATATTAAATAATTTATTGAAATACTCAGATCCGTCGACATTGTAAATATTAAGAGGTGTGTAATCTTTGCGAAGTACATTAGTTAGATTCAATATGGACCTGAATGTGTGTAGAGTTTTCGAGTCGGAGTTTCGTGTATCTCCTACAAACATCATATCTAGTAAGTGTGGGGATATTTTGAATTTACTAGTCTTATCACCCGATGATAAATGAACCGCCTTATCATCAAATTCCACTTCATGTACACCCATTAACAGCTTCTGTGATTGTGGGTCGATCCTTACATTATAAACACTTCCATAGGCCGGATGTCCTGCTCTCAAATTATCTATATGACTTTTCAACACCTCAGCAACTGCCTCTCTATCCACACTTGAATTAGCTGTAGATACATACTGAGTGACTGAATCTCTTTCCCTCTCATTAATTGATGATGGTGTATCAGGTAACTCCTTTATTGGTGTTATACCGGAAAAAGCAGCGGAAGTCAAATCTTCGAATCTCGGCCCTTTTGGTGTGCTAGTAGAGGGAAGGGTTTGATTTGGATATGTAGATGGTGGTTTTTTAGGAGTGCTCGTAGGACCAACATTTTGAATTGGCTGTTTCGGTAGCGTAGGATTGGATGCATTTGCTATTGTCTTCAACTGTTTTGTAATAGGCTCATATATCTGTTCCAATGAAGTGTTACCGATTTCGCGGGCTTTCCTTACATAGTTGAATTTTCTCCGCACTGACTCTGTTGCATTAACTAATTCTTTTTTTAGAGCTACCTCATCATTGCTCTGTTGTTGTTTCATTCTGGTATATGTAATGTTGCCACTGTGATGTATGCTGATTGCAGTCTCACATTCAATTGATGATATTATTAGTCTTGCAGTGGATTTATGAAGCTATCGAATCCCTTCCGGTACCTGCCGTTTCTTATTTCTCTATCTTTGTCGATAACTAGGAATCCATATTTATCCCTCCAACATATTGCACACATATCTTGAAATTGCTTAAAAGTTACATCGGGAGCCACATGGTCAGAGAAAACATGTGATAAATTTGTATTATCGACCTTAAACAAAACTATCAGGTTTGCGTTGTCTCTAATCACTCTTTTCGGTACCCAACTGTAACTTTGCACACAGTAAAAGCAATCCACACCTTTGTGTCGCCCCATACTGAAGTATTCTCGTATAGCATTTTGATTCTCACATATCACATCATCAAAGATAAAAACTGAGTTTGGTTTGGCTTCTGACGGTGGTGGAACTTCGGAATTATTAGCAAATGCATAATATCCTAGTCCATCTATCGAACTCATTACTTTTTCAATGAATGCGTACTTGGGTTGGTTGAGCGACTTTGAAAAAATATATAAGTTCTCAAAAAACAGCCCATTCGGATGTAACAGGAGAGATACTAGTACATTGGTTTTTCCACAGTTTGATGGTCCAACTATAATACATCGAATTGTTGATGGTAGTAGTACCCCATGTCGACGACGAGAAGTATTATTTTCCGGATCAGTAACATTGACATCTATATTGCTAATGTCTAATTCCTGGTCCTGTTTTGTCACCTTCATCGTTCAACGACTTGACCATATATAAGCTGCAGTTGTTTATATGTGTTTTATTTAAATGCCGCTACTTCTTGAGAGAAGGTGTAGTAGCATCTCCAAAACTGGTGGTGGAATTGTTAATAAGTTGATAAATAAGCTGCCATTCGAAGCACATTTGCCTTTTTATCAGTATTGCGGCCCGGGTACTCGATTGGAAGAAAGGATCGCACTAGGCCAAAAAGGAATAAATAGATTAGACGCGGCCTGCTTACAACACGACCTTGCATACCGCAAATCCGATTTAGCTACAAGACATAAAGCTGACTACCAACTTGAGCAAGAAGCTTGGAAACGAGTCAAATCAGCTGACGCGAACCTTGGAGAAAAAGCAGCTGCTTGGTTAATTACAAATATTATGAAGGTCAAACGACGCACTGGAATGGGTCTTGCAACACTACGTGGACGGAATAAGAAGAAATGCATGCGTGAAAAATCGAGGAAATTAGTAGGTGTAAAACATCGTGCAGGAATGGGTTATGCATCACGACGACGAGGGCAGAATAAAAATAATATACGTAGGAAAATGAGGAAGGCTATAAAGAAGGTGCACTTTGGTTCAGGAATACTAAACAGAGTTCGCAAAAATATGAAACATTTTTCGAACCACAAGCAAGATAACAGTGTGCTAAGAAAAGCAACATCTGCTGCATTATTAGCTACCCGGAAGTATATCAAGTCCATTGGGGGCAAACGGCATATTCGTCTTCCGCGAGTTATACCTATCCCCAAAGTAGGTGGAATTCTTCCTTTGATTCCAATTTTTGCCGGTCTCTCAGCATTAGGTAATCTCGCTGGGGGTATTGCAAATATTGTTAGGTCCTCTAAAGCAGTTAATTCAGCACGACAAAGGAATACAACTGATTCAACATCTACTTCTGGTATAAGTAAAATTGGAAACGGTATATATTTGAAACCATACCGCAAAGGATTTGGTTTGTTTGTTAAACCTAGGACTTCAAAAAACTTTTAAAAACCCTACCCCAACGACCGCTTACAGATAATGACCTTGTGTATTACGCTAAAAAGCTAGAAATACCATATTTCAGAGGGATTTTTATGCGCGATGATCTGCCTAAGCAAGGTCCACTGAGGAATGAGTCAGCCATCATTAATTTAGACAGCAAGAGTGGGGATGGGTCACACTGGGTTTCATATATAAAACGCGGAGTGGTGGTATATTATTATGACAGTTTCGGCAACCTACCGCCAACCAGCGAACTGGTGAAATATTTCCTCAAAAAATCTAAGAAGATTCAGATCCTGTATAATCACAGACGACAGCAGAACTTCAATACCTTTTGGTGCGGGCACCTGTGTCTACGATTTCTTTCTGAAGAGAAGCAAAAATCTGTGAAAAATGGATCGTGAAACACTTAAAAAGATGAGCAATTCCCTTAAAGCATTTTCAAGAGAAAGAAGCCTGTTGAACATGACACAAGAAGAACTTGCCCACATACCCAAAGAAGTACTGATGGTATGTACACCTAACGAAATAGCACTTGTATGGAACAAACTGCCATTGCATTTGAAGGAAGATGTGGATATACAACGATTCCAGTTCTGTTGGGAGCACTATAATACACACCAGAACGGAGATGAAGCAGACGGGCCGCCACCAAGAAAAATATTTTGTTGTTACTGTAATTTGCAAGATATCTCTATGACAAGCAGTAATGAGTCAAACAAGTGTTGTAATCAATAAAATTTTGAATATATAAAAGTGTTATTTTTTTGTATCACCGCAGTCATGTCTTATACATTTACCTTGACGGGTTATGACAGTGTGCTGTCTGCTAGTTTTTATCCGCCAATAGAGCTGGATACCAATGCGCAGTACGGATTGGGGCTAATAGGTTTTTACTCCTACAACTCAATATTCAATGTTCATGAGGGTAATAATCTAATTGTGTTTAAACAACCTTCAGATGATTCTCAGATGAATATTACATATATTCCACCAGGCACCTACGAAATCGATGAACTCAACATATATCTACAAAAGATAATAAAGTCCATAGTTCGATACAAACATAATGTTACAACTGACGAGCTGTTTTGTCTGAAGGCCAACAACAATACAATGAAATGTGAATTATATTCAATATATGATGTTGATTTATCTTTCCCTAACTCAATTGCATCTTTGATTGGATTTGAGCCGGAGGTTTTCGAATGCAACAAAAAACATATATCAACCTTACCAGTTAATATAACGACAGTCAGACTAATAAAGGTCGACTGCGGATTGATATCTGGCGCCTACCACAATGGAAGTGAAATGCACACTCTGTATGAATTCGACATAGACGTTGAGCCTGGATTCAAATTAACAAAGGAGCCACAGAATGTAATATATATGAGCGTTATGCCTAGTGGTCGTCAGTTTATCGATAACATCACACTGAAAATTTTGGATGACGAGGGAAATCTGATTAACTTCCGTGGTGAAAAAATTATCGTTAAATTGGAATTGCGTCGGTTAGCTTGAGCAAACTCCACAATTGAATAGGATGGGTTTTCTATATAACATAGGTGCACAACAATTGAAAAAAGTCGATAAAGCCCTTACAAACAACCATAAAATACGAAGAACACATAGGAATAACCTTATTCGTCATTCGTCAGCTGCCAAAGGCACAACGTCGAAGCTATCACTACAAAATCGTAAGTTTCTGGAGTCTATAGGACTAAAGCTAACTGAAAAATATGGTTCTGCACGTATCAAGTGAGAAGCTGGATGTTTTTGAGGAACCGATTTTGGATCACTCCTTAGCAAGTTTACATGAATACACATACAAGCCGTATGGTTCACCATATTTCAAGAATTCTGACATTGTTCATATACCAATCAACTTCCAAGATCTCATTTTAAATATTGCTGACAGTTACATTTTCATCGAAGGAACGTTTACTCCAAGTGATGCCACGAAGTCCTGCTATCTATCTAACAATGCTCTGTCTTTTCTGTTTGATGAAATTTCTCTACATATGGGTGGTGAAAAAGTTGTCATTGTACGAAATCCTGGAATAACGTCAACAATGAAAACAATGATCTCTCATGGTAAAAGTGCCGCCCATTCACTATTATGTACAGGATGGGGCTTAAATGAAGACAATTCAGCGATATGGGATTCAACTAGTAAGGTCTTCAGTGGTAGAATACCTCTAAAACATATAATGGGATTTGCTGAGGACTATAAAAAAGGAATTCTAAACATAAAACAAGAGCTTGTATTAGTCATTGCAAGATCCTTTAAGAACTGCTTTGTCGGTGAATGTGACGCAGAGCTATCAATATCAAAGATTGAATGGAAAGTCCAACAGATTGTTCCTGAAGACCGCTACAAGGTCAAACTTCTACAGAGACTGAACAAAAGCAGTTTGAGTTCAAGGATTAAGGTGGCATTTCGCTCTTGGGATTTGTATGAACTACCATCACTTCGCTCAACATCAACAGACGTCTGGGCAATTCGAACAACCAACAAGCTAGAGAGACCTTTGTTTGTTATCGTTGGATTTCAAGACTCAAAATTAGCAGAAGATCCTAAGAAGGACATCACTAAGTTCATTCATGCCAACATAAACTCGATTCGACTGAAGCTGAATAACCAGGTATACCCATATGAAAGGTGGAACCTGGATTTTGAGAAGAAGCTAAACACTGCGGCTTACTATGCATTTGAGAGCTTCCAAAGTGCGTATTACAACAAGGGAATGGCAGAACCATTATTCAATATTAAGGAGTTCAATGATAACCCACTATTTGTAATCGACTGCAGTCATCAACCTGATAACCTTCAGCTGTCAACTGTGGATATATCGTTGGAATTTGAAACCAGAAAATCTTCTTTCCCAGCTAACACTAAAGTGTATGCATTAATCATTCACGATTCTTGTATTAGTTACAACGCTTTTGATGGATCTATTCAGAATGGACTTATTCATTCATATTAAATGTATTTTGATTTTTATTATAGCTGTCATGGCAAAAATAAAACACTTTTAATACATTTGTTTTTTTATTTATGCATAAATGATACAGAAGTGAGCCGGATGCGTACAAATGTCATTCTTTATCTACGAAACTATATTTGGTAATTATATGTTGAGGTAAATATTCCTCTATTGCATACAAAAATGGTTTGAGTTCATTACTAATCATCCCATCACATAGTTGATCGATGGTACATTCTTCACGTAAATATTGTCTGCATAACTTTTCCCCTTCTTCATATTTCCTGATTAGCATCCTCTTCCGTTCGACCTCTTCATCATCCCAGCAGATACTCAAGTCATAGACCGTGGAATGTTCCTCATCGAAAATCAAATCTACCAATTGACATGCAATTCTCTGGATGGCTGTACGTAGATCTTTTGCTTCAGGCCACCCCATTGCTGAATACTGCATCCACATTGTATAATGGGAATGAAAAGTTAGTCTGCTTCTGAAACAAACAGAACGTCTAATACCAACTAGGTGCAAATAAATGTTTTTATCTCGAATTTACCTTCTACATATCGCGGGTCCAATACATGGGAGTAACCATTATATTATTTATACCCAACACAATCTGTACTACCTCATCATCAAATATATTATTGTTGAATATAATCAAATTTCATCAAACATTTGGAGCGCGCGCCTGGTGTTTTAGGTGAACTTTGACCAATATATGTTAGTGAATATTTATTTTGAGATTCATTTATCTCTTTAATCACTGCTTCAGACATATGCTCCGATACTCTTTTAGGTAACCATACTTTGAACTCATTAGCAGCATCTTCTAATAGTGTTGCTACTAGACATTCACCAAATTTTGATTTGACGGGTGACAGATTCTTAATTGTATGGGCTTTGTTTACAGTTAGTGAAGATAAAGTTCTGAAAAGTATTTTGTTATCGAGTTCACAGTTGATTTTATTGTTAATTTCATGCAATTCAGAGGTAGCGACAGACATTGTTTAAAGAAAAAACAAATAATGTTACTGTTGGATAAATAATATAAAAAGGGTGCTCACCAAGTTATATCTGTACACAATATACTTCGGGACTATACTCTGATCGTCTCTCGACTTTTACTGATCACTAGCCCGTTATTACACTATTTATACAGATACCTTCAAGGTCAAAATACGTCACCGTGCATTCTTCTCAAAACCATCAAGCCTCGTAAGAAAATCATACAACTGATCTCAAGGCTATCCACACCCTATCTGAGTGACCTTCAGGGAGGATTGCAATTGGCCCCACGTCAAATCTCGAGGTTATCCACCACGTCAAATCTCAAGGTTATCCAGTCAATAGTCACATTCAAGGACGTTCAAAATAAGCAGCTATACACTAACACAAAAAAAACTCAAGGTTACACAAACAACCAATTCAAACACTAACAACAAATATTTCAAAATCGTTATCTATAGGCACATTGTAAACCGAAAAAACTCAAGGTTACCCAACACCCCACTGAAACAAACCCTTCAGATACGATCACATTTGAAAACACAACGTTACAAAATGACCTTCAGGGAGGATCAGAATCGGCACCTATAAGAAAAGCCCACGTCACATCTCAAGGTTATCCACACCCCATTTAAATGACCTTCAAATGACCTCGGGAGGATCAGAATCGGCATATCTATACTACTCAGGCAGGTAACAGCGCTAAACGATAGAAGACGACTAAATTCAGCCAAATACAACAAGAAAAGGACAGAAAACGGCTAAAAACAACAGAAATCAAGCAGATAACAACTGTAAACGGTACAAAACGACCAAATACAACCGAATAGAGTCAAAACTAACGCAAAACGACAGAAAGCAAGCAGATAACGGCTGTAAACGCTAGAAACCGACCGAGTACAACCAAATAGAACAGAAAACAGAGCATAACAACAGAAAGCAGGCAGATAACAGCGCTAAACAATAGAAAGTGACTAAATTCAGCCGAATACAACAAGAAAAGAACAGAAAACAGCTAAAAACAACAGAAATCAAGCAGATACTAACTGTAAACGGTACAAAACGACCAAATACAACCGAATAGAACAGAAAACAGAGCATAACAACAGAAAGCAAGCAGATAACGGCTGTAGACGGTAGAAAACGACTGAATACAACCAAATAGAACAGAAAACAGAGCATAACAACAGAAAGAAGGCAGATAAAAGCGCTAAACAATAAAAAACGACTAAATTCAGCCGAATACAACAAGAAAAGAACAGAAAACAGCTAAAAACAACAGAAATCGAGTAGATAACAACTGTAAACGATAGAAAACGACCAAATACAACCGAATAGAGCCAAAACCGACAGAAAGCAAGCAGATAACAGCGCTAGACAACAGAAAACCACTAAACACAGCGGAATACAACTGAAAATAACAGAAAACAGCTCTTAGAACAACAGAAAGCAAGCAGATAACGGCGGTAAACGGTAGAAAACGACCGAATACAACCAAATAGAACAGAAAACAGAGCATAACAACAGAAAGCGGGCAGATAACAGCGCTAAACAATAGAAAACGACTAAATTCAGCCGAATACAACAAGAAAAGAACAGAAAATAGCTAAAAACAACAAAAAGCAGGCAGATAACAGCTGTAAACGGTAGAAAATGACCAAATACAACCGAATAGAGTCAAATCCAGCTAAAAACGACGGAAAGTAAGCAGATAACAGCGCTAAGCAACAGAAAACGACTAAATACAGCGGAATACAACCGAAAATAACAGAAAACAGCTCCTAGAACGACAGAAAGCAAGCAGATAACGGCTGTAAACGGTAGAAAACGACCGAATACAACCAAATAGAACAGAAAACAGAGCATAACGACAGAAAGCAGGCAGATAACAGCGCTAAACAATAGAAAATGGCTAAATTCAGCCGAATACAACAAGAAAAGAACAGAAAACAGCTAAAAACAACAGAAATCAAGCTGACAACAACTGTAGACGATAGAAAACGACCAAATACAATCGAATAGGGTCAGAACTAACTCAGAACGACAGAAAGCAAGCAGATAACAGCGGGAAACAGCAGAAAACGACTAAACACAGCCGAATACAACCAAAATGAGTAGAAAACAGCTAAAAACAACAGAAAGCAGGCAGATAACAGCGCTAAACAATAGAAAACGACTAAATTCAGCCGAATACAACAAGAAAAGGACAGAAAACAGCTAAAAACAACAGAAATCAAGCAGATAACAACTGTACACAGTACAAAATGACCAAATACAACCGAATAGAACATAAAACTGAGCATAATAACAGAAAGCAGGCAGATAACAGCGCTAAACAACAGAAAACGACAAAACACAGCCGAATACATCCGACAATAACAGAAAACAGCTCTCAAAACAACAGAAAGCAAGCAGATAACGGCTGTAGACGGTAGAAAACGACTGAATACAACCAAATAGAACAGAAAACAGAGCATAACAACAGAAAGAAGGCAGATAAAAGCGCTAAACAATAAAAAACGACTAAATTCAGCCGAATGCAACAAGAAAAGAACAGAAAACAGCTAAAAACAACAGAAATCGAGTAGATAACAACTGTAAACGATAGAAAACGACCAAATACAACCGAATAGAGCCAAAACCGACAGAAAGCAAGCAGATAACAGCGCTAAACAATAGAAAACGACTAAATTCAGACGTACACAACAAGAAAAGAACAGAAAATAGCTAAAAACAACAGAAATCAAGCAGATAACAACTGTAAACGATAGAAAACGACCAAATACAACCGAATAGGGTCAGAACTAACTCAAAACGACAGAAGGCAAGCAGATAACAGCGGGAAACAGCAGAAAACGACTAAACACAGCCGAATACAACCAAAATGAGTAGAAAACAGCTAAAAACAACAGAAAGCAGGCAGATAACAGCCGTAAACGGTAGAAAATGACCAAATACAACCGAATAGAGCCAAATCCGGCTAAAAACGACAGAAAGTAAGCAGATAACAGCGCTATACAACAGAAAACCACTAAACACAGCGGAATACAACTCAAAATAACAGAAAACAGCTCTTAGAACAACAGAAAGCAAGCAGATAACAGCGCTAAACAAGAGAAAACGACTAAGCACAGCCGAATACATCCGAAAATAACAGAAAACAGCTCTCAAAGCAACAGAAAGCGAGCAGATAACGGCTGTAAACGGTAGGAAACGGCCGCATACAACTAAATAGAACAGAAAACAGAGCATAACAACAGAAAGCGGGCAGATAACAGCGCTAAACAATAGAAAACGATTAAATTCAGCCGAATACAACAAGAAAAGAACAGAAAATAGCTAAAAACAACAGAAATCAAGCAGATGACAACTGTAAATGATAGAAAACGACCAAATACAACCGAATTGGGTCAGAACTAACTCAAAACGACAGAAAGCAAGCAGATAACAGTAGGAAACAGCAGAAAGCGACTAAACACAGCCGAATACAACCAAAATGAGTAGAAAACAGCTAAAAACAACAGAAAGCAGGCAGATAACAGCTGTAAACGGTAGAAAATGACCAAATACAACCGAATAGAGCCAAATCCGGCTAAAAACGACAGAAAGTAACCAGATAACAGCGCTAGACAACAGAAAACCACTAAACACAGCGAAATACAACTGAAAATAACAGAAAACAGCTCTTAGAACAACAGAAACCAAGCAGATAACGGCTGTAAACGGTAGAATACGACCGAATACAACCAAATAGAACAGAAAACAGAGCATAACAACAGAAAGCAGGCAGATAACAGCGCTAAACAATAGAAAACGACTAAATTCAGCCGAATACAACCAGAACAGGACAGAAAACAGCTAAAAACAACAGAAATCAAGCAGATAACAACTGTAAACGGTACAAAACGACCAAATACAACCGAATAGAGTCAAAGCTAACGCAAAACGACAGAAAGCAAGCAGATAACGGCTGTAAACGCTAGAAAGCGACCGAGTACAACCAAATAGAACAGAAAACAGAGCATAACAACAGAAAGCGGGCAGATAAAGCGCTAAACAATAGAAAACGGCTAAATTCAGCCGAATACAACAAGAAAAGGACAGAAAATAGCTAAAAACAACAAAAAGCAGGCAGATAACAGCTGTAAACGGTAGAAAATGACCAAATACAACCGAATAGAGTCAAATCCAGCTAAAAACGACAGAAAGTAAGCAGATAAAAGCGCTGAGCAACAGAAAACGACTAAATACAGCGGAATACATCCGAAAATAACAGAAAACAGCTCCTAGAACAACAGAAAGCAAGCAGATAATGGCTGTAGACGGTAGAAAACGACCGAATACAAGCAAATAGAACAGAAAACAGAGCATAACAACAGAAAGCAGACAGATAACAGCGCTAAACAATAGAAAATGACTAAATTCAGCCGAATACAACAAGAAAAGAACAGAAAATAGCTAAAAACAACAAAAAGCAGGCAGATAACAGCTGCAAGCGGTAGAAAATGACCAAACGACTAAATACAGCGGAATACAACTGAAAATAACAGAAAACAGCTCCTAGAACAACAGAAAGCAAGCAGATAATGGCTGTAGACGGTAGAAAACGACCGAATACAAGCAAATAGAACAGAAAACAGAGCATAACAACAGAAAGCAGGCAGATAACAGCGCTAAACAATAGAAAATGACTAAATTCAGCCGAATACAACAAAAAAAGAACAGAAAACAGCTAAACACAACAGAAATCAAGCAGATAACAACTGTAAACGGTACAAAATGACCAAATACAACCGAATAGAACAGAAAACAGAGCATAACAACAGAAAGCAGGCAGATAACAGCGCTAAACAACAGAAAACGACAAAACACAGCCGAATACATCCGAAAATAACAGAAAACAGCTCCTAGAACAACAGAAAGCAAGCAGATAATGGCTGTAAACGGTACAAAATGACCAAATACAACCAAATAGAACAGAAAACAGAGCATAACAACAGAAAGCGGACAGATAACAGTGCTAAACAATAGAAAACGACTAAATTCAGCCGAATACAACAAGAAAAGAACAGAAAATAGCTAAAAACAACAAAAAGCAGGCAGACAACAGCTGCAAACGGTAGAAAATGACCAAATACAACCGAATAGAGTCAAATCAAGCTAAAAACGACAGAAAGTATGCAGATAAAAGCGCTAAGCAACAGAAAACGACTAAATACAGCGGAATACAACTGAAAATAACAGAAAACAGCTCCTAGAACAACAGAAAGCAAGCAGATAATGGCTGCAAACGGTAGAAAACGACCGAATATAAGCAAATAGAACAGAAAACAGAGCATAACAACAGAAAGCAGTCAGATAACAGCGCTAAACAATAGAAAATGACTAAATTCAGCCGAATACAACAAGAAAAGAACAGAAAACAGCTAAAAACAACAGAAATCAAGCAGATAACAACTGTAAACGGTACAAAACGACCAAATACAACCGAATAGAACAGAAAACAGAGCATAACAACAGAAAGCAGGCAGATAACAGCGCTAAACAACTAAAAACGACAAAACACAGCCGAATACATCCGAAAATAACAGAAAACAGCTCTCAAAACAACAGAAAGCAAGCAGATAACGGCTGTAAACGGTAGAAAACGACTGAATACAACCAAATAGAACAGAAAACAGAGCATAACAACAGAAAGCAGGCAGATAACAGCGCTAAACAATAGAAAACGACTAAATTCAGCCGAATACAACAAGAAAAGGACAGAAAACAGCTAAAAACAACAGAAATCAAGCAGATAACAACTGTAAACGGTACAAAACGACCAAATACAACCGAATAGAGTCAAAACTAACGCAAAACGACAGAAAGCAAGCAGATAACGGCTGTAAACGCTAGAAAGCGACCGAGTACAACCAAATAGAACAGAAAACAGAGCATAACAACAGAAAGCGGGCAGATAACAGCGCTAAACAATAGAAAACGACTAAATTCAGCCGAATACAACAAGAAAAGAACAGAAGATAGCTAAAAACAACAAAAAGCAGGCAGATAACAGCTGTAAACGGTAGAAAACGACCAAATACAACCGAATAGAGCCAAATCCAGCTAAAAAACGACAGAAAGTAAGCAGATAACAGCGCTAAGCAACAGAGAACGACTAAATACAGCGGAATAGAACTGAAAATAACAGAAAACAGCTCCTAGAACAACAGAAAGCAAGCAGGTAACGGCTGTAAACGGTAGAAAACGACCGAATACAACCAAATAGAACAGAAAACAGAGCATAACAACAGAAAGCAGGCAGATAACAGCGCTAAACAATAGAAAATGACTAAATTCAGCCGAATACAACAAGAAAAGAACAGAAAACAGCTAAAAACAACAGAAATCAAGCAGATAACAACTGTAAACGGTACAAAACGACCAAATACAACCGAACAGAACAGAAAACAGAGCATAACAACAGAAAGCAGGCAGATAACAGCTCTAAACACCAGAAAACGACAAAACACAGCCGAATACATCCGAAAATAACAGAAAACAGCTCTCGAAGCAACAGAAAGCAAGCAGATAACGGCTGTAAACGGTAGAAAACGACTGAATACAACCAAATAGAACAGAAAACAGAGCATAACAACAGAAAGAAGGCAGATAAAAGCGCTAAACAATAACAAGACGACTAAATTCAGCCGAATACAACAAGAAAAGAACAGAAAACAGCCAAAAACAACAGAAATCGAGTAGATAACAACTGTTAACGATAGAAAACGACCCAATACAACCGAATAGAGCCAAAACCGACAGAAAGCAAGCAGATAACAGCGCTAAACAAGAGAAAACGACTAAGCACAGCCGAATACATCCGAAAATAACAGAAAACAGCTCCCAAAGCAACAGAAAGCAAGCAGATAACGCCTGTAAACGGTAGGAAACGGCCGCATACAACTAAATACAACAGAAAACAGAGCATAACAACAGAAAGCGGGCAGATAACAGCGCTAAACAATAGAAAACGACTAAATTCAGCCGAATACAACAAGAAAAGAACAGAAAATAGCTAAAAACAACAGAAATCAAGCAGATAACAACTGTAAACGATAGAAAACGACCAAATACAACCGAATAAGGTCAGAACTAACTCAAAACGACAGAAAGCAAGCGGATAACAGCGGGAAACAGCAGAAAACGACTAAACACAGCCGAGTACAACCAAAATGAGTAGAAAACAGCTAAAAACAACAGAAAGCAGGCAGATAACAGCTGTAAACGGTAGAAAATGACCAAATACAACCGAATAGAGCCAAATCCGGCTAAAAACGACAGAAAGTAAGCAGATAACAGCGCTAGACAACAGAAAACCACTAAACACAGCGGAGTACAACTGAAAATAACGGAAGACAGCTCTTAGAACAACAGAAAGCTAGCAGATAACGGCTGTAAACGGTACAAAACGACCAAATACAACCGAATAGAGTCAAAACTAACGCAAAACGACAGAAAGCAAGCAGATAACGGCTGTAAACGCTAGAAAGCGACCGTGTACAACCAAATAGAACAGAAAACAGAGCATAACAACAGAAAGCGGGCAGATAACAGCGCTAAACGATAGAAAACGACTAAATTCAGCCGAATACAACAAGAAAAGAGCAGAAAATAGCTAAAAACAACAGAAATCAAGCAGATAACAACTGTAAACGATAGAAAACGACCAAATACAACCGAATAGGGTCAGAACTAACTCAAAACGACAGAAAGCAAGCAGATAACAGCGGGAAACAGCAGAAAACGACTGAACACAGCCGAATACAACCAAAATGAGTAGAAAACAGCTAAAAACAACAGAAAGCAGGCAGATAACAGCTGTAAACGGTAGAAAATGACCAAATACAACCGAATAGAGCCAAATCCGGCTAAAAACGACAGAAAGTAAGCAGATAACAGCGCTAGACAACAGAAAACCACTAAACACAGCGGAGTACAACTGAAAATAACGGAAGACAGCTCTTAGAACAACAGAAAGCTAGCAGATAACGGCTGTAAACGGTAGAAAACGACCGAATACAACCCAATAGAGCAGAAAACAGAGCATATCAACAGAAAGCAGGCAGATAACAGCGCTAAACAATAGAAAACGACTAAATTCAGCCGAATACAACAAGAAAAATGGAGTCAAGCTGATTGACTCAGTACTTCCCACACATTACGGTGATACTAGTTTATTATTTTCCCATAGCAGTTTTGGAAGAATTTAAGCGTTCCGATACCGTTTACTGAAAAAGCGGTGCTGCCGTATCTCATTAATTAATACAAAAAAAATTTTGAAATTGTGAGATCTTACGAAATTCGACATGCGCAATTCATTGCAATAAAAATAAGTAGAGGATTCTATTTAAAATAAATTAAAATCGGGGATACTTGTTTAAAAATTTGGGAAAATAATTTATAACTTGGCAACGTCGAAAACGCGAACAAAAATATTACAAGATATACGAGATAGAGTATTTGTAGACATTTCGATTTAAATAAAAAAGACAGGGTGTTACATTTAAAAAAAACAAAGTAAAACGACCTTTAAGTTGCCGGAATTTAAAATTCTGCCAAAAACACCCTGTAGACACAAATTGATGGTAGCATTCAGAATAATATCCGCTTAATATTCAAGTAACTCGCTGTTTAATATTATTGAGAAAAGTTAAAGAAATATATCAATTTGAACGTATTACTTGCGACCTTGCAAATGTGGAAATTAATAGAAAATAAGTTATTACTTGGCAACGTCGCAACCGATTCCAAAAATATTTTAGGGTTGAATAGAGATCAATGATGGACACTAGAAGAACTTGAGAGAAAGTTGTAGTTCCATATAAAAAAATCAAGTTGATCTCTATCCTACCTTCCCGCAACACCCTGTGTATTTCAAAATATTTTTAGAATATGCACCTCAAGTAACCAAATAACTTTTGTATTTGAGATTTTCTTCTATCAGCTATACCTTGCGAGATATCGAAGAATTACACACTAAATGGACAGCCTGTATACATCGGAAAAAATTCTAAGTCCTTTAGTTTCTGTAATAGGCATAAGGCAATGTTCGGATAGACCTAAAAAAGTTATTTATGTCGCTAGGTCTTCCTTCATAGGTCAGTGGGTAGTCTATTGTGAATACAACAAATTTTTCAATTTTACAACCCCCCACCCCCCAACCACCCCAAATTCACCCCCACCCAAAAAAAAGTAGAAAATGATCAGGAACCCCTAAAACGTCTAAAAACGAAGTTTGAAGCGTATTTGAAATTTTTCGTTTTTTGCTAATTACTCCGCCCCCTGTACAACAATTTTCAAAATTATAGGAACATTACCTACTACGACCCCACAGCATAACGCTGTCCAAATTTCATCACAATCCATGTAGCGGTTACTGAGATTACGAGGGTAGAAAAACGCGACAGACAGACAGACAGACAGACAGACCGACAGACAGACAGACAGACAGACAGACAGACAGACAGACCGACGGAAATGAGTGACGTGGATTTTCGTTATGTACACATCATAACACGCCCAAAAAACGTGTTATCTCAAAATCGAAAATTTTCGCGATCACAATACTCCCCTCACCTATCGGTGTGGGAAGTAAAAGGAGAGAAAACAGCTAAAAACAAGAGAAATCAAGCAGATAACAACTGTAAACGGTACAAAACGACCAAATACAACCGAATAGAGTCAAAACTAACGCAAAACGACAGAAAGCAAGCAGATAACGGCTGTAAACGCTAGAAAGCGACCGAGTACAACCAAATAGAACAGAAAACAGAGCATAACAACAGAAAGCGGGCAGATAACAGCGCTAAACAATAGAAAACGACTAAATTCAGCCGAATACAACAAGAAAAGAACAGAAAATAGCTAAAAACAACAAAAAAGCAGGCAGATAACAGCTGTAAACGGTAGAAAATGACCAAATACAACCGAATAGAGCCAAATCCAGCTAAAAACGACAGAAAGTAAGCAGGTAACAGCGCTAAGCAACAGAAAACGACTAAATACAGCGGAATACAACTGAAAATAACAGAAAATAGCTCCGAGAACAACAGAAAGCAAGCAGATAACGGCTGTAAATGGTAGAAAACGACCGAATACAACCAAATAGAACAGAAAACAGAGCATAACAACAGAAAGCAGGCAGATAACAGCGCTAAACAATAGAAAATGACTAAATTCAGCCGAATACGACAAGAAAAGAACAGAAAACAGCTAAAAACAACAGAAATCAAGCAGATAACAACTGTAAACGGTACAAAACGACCAAATACAACCGAATAGAACAGAAAACAGAGCATAACAACAGAAAGCAGGCAGATAACAGCGCTAAACAACAGAAAACGACAAAACACAGCCGAATACATCCGAAAATAACAGAAAACAGCTCTCAAAACAACAGAAAGCAAGCAGATAACGGCTGTAAACGGTAGAAAACGACTGAATACAACCAAATTGAACAGAAAACAGAGCATAACAACAGAAAGAAGGCAGATAAAAGCGCTAAACAATAAAAAACGACTAAATTCAGCCGAATACAACAAGAAAAGAACAACAGAAATCGAGTAGATAACAACTGTAAACGATAGAAAACGACCAAATACAACCGAATAGAGCCAAAACCGACAGAAAGCAAGCAGATAACAGCGCTAAACAAGAGAAAACGAATAAGCACAGCCGAATACATCCGAAAATAACAGAAAACAGCTCTCAAAGCAACAGAAAGCAAGCAGATAACGGCTGTAAACGGTAGGAAACGGCCGCATACAACTAAATAGAACAGAAAACAGAGCATAACAACAGAAAGCGGGCAGATAACAGCGCTAAACAATAGAAAACGACTAAATTCAGCCGAATACAACAAGAAAAGGACAGAAAATAGCTAAAAACAACAGAAATCAAGCAGATAACAACTGTAAACGATAGAAAACGACCAAATACAACCGAATAGGGTCAGAACTAACTCAAAACGACAGAAAGCAAGCAGATAACAGCGGGCGGGAAACAGCAGAAAACGACTAAACACAGCCGAATACGACCAAAATGAGTAGAAAACAGCTAAAAACAACAGAAAGCAGGCAGATAACAGCCTGCAAACGGTAGAAAATGACCAAATACAACCGAATAGAGCCAAATCCGGCTAAAAACGACAGAAAGTAAGCAGATAACAGCGCTAGACAACAGAAAACCACTAAACACAAGCGGAATACAACTGAAAATAACAGAAAACAGCTCTTAGAACAACAGAAAGCAAGCAGATAACGGCTGTAAACGGTAGAAAACGACCGAATACAACCAAATAGTACAGAAAACAGAGCATAACAACAGAAAGCAGGCAGATAACAGCGCTAAACAATAGAAAAAACCGACTAAATTCAGCCGAATACAAACAAGAAGAGGACAGAAAACAGCTAAAAACAACAGAAATCAAGCAGATAACAACTGTAAACGGTACAAAACGACCAAATACAACCGAATAGAGTCAAAACTAAGGGCAAAACGACAGAAAGCAAGCAGATAACGGCCGTAAACGCTAGAAAGCGACCAAGTACAACCAAATAGAACAGAAAACAGAGCATAACAACAGAAAGCGGGCAGATAACAGCGCCAAACAATAGAAAACGACTAAATTCAGCCGAATACAACAAGAAAAGAACAGAAAATAGCTAAAAACAACAAAAAGCAGGCAGATAACAGCTGTAAACGGTAGAAAATGACCAAATACAACCGAATAGAGCCAAATCCAGCTAAAAACGACAGAAAGTAAGCAGATAACAGCGCTAAGCAGCAGAAAACGACTAAATACAGCGGAATACAACTGAAATAACAGAAAACAGCTCCTAGAACAACAGAAAGCAAGCAGATAACGGCTGTAAACGGTAGAAAACGACCGAATACAACCAAATAGAACAGAAAACAGAGCATAACAACAGAAAGCAGGCAGATAACAGCGCTAAACAATAGAAAATGACTAAATTCAGCCGAATACAACAAGAAAAGAACAGAAAACAGCTAAAAACAACAGAAATCAATCAGATAACAACTGTAAACTGTACAAACCGACCAAATACAACCGAATAGAACAGAAAACAGAGCATAACAACAGAAAGCAGGCAGATAACACCGCCAAACAAGAGAGAAACGACTAAGCACAGCCGAATACATCCGAAAATAACAGAAAACAGCTCTCAAAGCAACAGAAAGCAAGCAGATAACGGCTGTAAACGGTAGAAAACGACCGAATACAACCAAATAGAACAGAAAACAGAGCATAACGACAGAAAGCAGGCAGATAATAGCGCTAAACAACAGAAAACGACAAAACACAGCCGAATACATCCGAAAATAACAGAAAACAGCTCTCAAAGCAACAGAAAGCAAGCAGATAACGGCTGTAAACGGTAGAAAACGACCGAATACAACCAATAGAACAGAAAACAGAGCATAACAACAGAAAGCAGGCAGATAACAGCGCTAAACAATAGAAGACGACTAAATTCAGCCAAATACAACAAGAAAAGGACAGAAACGGCTAAAAACAACAGAAATCAAGCAGATAACAACTGTAAACGGTACAAAACGACCAAATGCAACCGAATAGAGTCAAAACTAACGCAAAACGACAGAAAGCAAGCAGATAACGGCTGTAAACGCTAGAAAGGGACCGAGTAGAACCAAATAGAACAGAAAACAGAGCATAACAACAGAAAGCGGGCAGATAACAGCGCTAAACAATAGAAAACGACTAAATTCAGCCGAATACAACAAGAAAAGAACAGAAAATAGCTAAAAACAAACAAAAAGCAGGCAGATAACAGCTGTAAACGGTAGAAAATGACCAAATACAAACCGAATAGAGCCAAATCCAGCTAAAAACGACAGAAAGTAAGCAGATAACAGCGCTAAGCAACAGAAAACGACTAAATGCAGCGGAATACAACTGAAAATAACAGAAAACAGCTCCTAGAACAACAGAAAGCAAGCAGATAACGGCTGTAAACGGTAGAAAACGACCGAATACAACCAAATAGAACAGAAAACAGAGCATAACAACAGAAAGCAGGCAGATAATAGCGCTAAACAACAGAAAACGACAAAACACAGCCGAATACATCCGGAAATAACAGAAAACAGCTCTCAAAACAACATAAAGCTAGCAGATAACGGCTGTAAACGGTAGAAAACGACTGAATACAACCAAATAGAACAGAAAACAGAGCATAGCAACAGAAAGAACGCAGATAAAAGCGCTAAAACAATAAAAAACGACTAAATTCAGCCGAATACAACAAGAAAAGGACAGAAAACAGCTAAAAACAACAGAAATCGAGTAGGTAACAACTGGTAAACGATAGAAAACGACCAAATACAACCGAATAGAGCCAAAGCCGACAGAAAGCAAGCAGATAACGGCTGTAAACGGTACAAAACGACCAAATACAACCGAATAGAGTCAAAACTAACGCAAAACGACAGAAGCAAGCAGATAACGGCTGTAAACGCTAGAAAGCGACCGAGTACAACCAAATAGAACAGAAAACAGAGCATAACAACAGAAAGCGGGCAGATAACAGCGCTAAACGATAGGAAAACGACTAAATTCAGCCGAATACAACAAGAAAAGAACAGAAAACAGCCAAAAACAACAGAAATCGAGTAGATAACAACTGTTAACCGATAGAAAACGACCAAATACAACCGAATAGAGCCAAAACCGACAGAAAGCAAGCAGATAACAGCGCTAAACAGAGGAAAACGACTAAGCACAACCGAATACATCCGAAAATAACAGAAAACAGCTCCCAAAGCAACAGAAAGCAAGCAGATAACGGCTGTAAACGGTAGGAAACGGCCGCATACAACTAAATACAACAGAAAACAGAGCATAACAACAGAAAGCGGGCAGATAACAGCGCTAAACAATAGAAAACGACCTAAATTCAGCCGAATACAACAAGAAAAGAACAGAAAATAGCTAAAAACAACAGAAATCAAGCAGATAACAACTGTAAACGATAGAAAACGACCAAATACAACCGAATAGGGTCAGAACTAACTCAAAACGACAGAAAGCAAGCGGATAACAGCGGGAAACAGCAGAAAACGACTAAACACAGCCGAGTACAACCAAAATGAGTAGAAAACAGCTAAAAACAACAGAAAGCAGGCAGATAACAGCTGTAAACGGTAGAAAATGACCAAATACAACCGAATAGAGCCAAATCCAGGCTAAAAACGACAGAAAGTAAGCAGATAACAGCGCTAGACAACAGAAAACCACTAAACGCAGCGGAATACAACTGAAAATAACAGAAAACAGCTCTTAGAACAACAGAAAGCAAGCAGATAACGGCTGTAAACGGTACAAACGACCAAATACAACCGAATAGAGTCAAAACTAACGCAAAACGACAGAAAGCAAGCAGATAACGGCTGTAAACGCTAGAAAGCGACCGAGTACAACCAAATAGAACAGAAAACAGAGCATAACAACAGAAAGCGGGCAGATAAAGCGCTAAACGATAGAAAACGACTAAATTCAGCCGAATACCAACAAGAAAAGAACAGAAAATAGCTAAAAACAACAGAAATCAAGCAGATAACAACTGTAAACGATAGAAACGACCAAATACAACCGAATAGGGTCAGAACTAACTCAAAAACGACAGAAAGCAAGCAGATAACAGCGGGAAACAGCAGAAAACGACTGAACACAGCCGAATACAACCAAAAATGAGTAGAAAACCAGCTAAAAACAACAGAAAGCAGGCAGATAACAGCTGTAAACGGTAGAAAATGACCAAATACAACCGAATAGAGCCAAATCCGGCTAAAACGACAGAAAGTAAGCAGATAACAGCGCTAGACAACAGAAAACCACTAAACACAGCGGAATACAACTGAAAATAACAGAAAACAGCTCTTAGAACAACAGAAAGCAAGCAGATAACGGCTGTAAACGGTAGAAAACGACCGAATACGACCAAATAGAATAGAAAACAGAGCATAACAACAGAAGCAGGCAGATAACAGCGCTAAACAATAGAAAACGACTAAATTCAGCCGAATACAACAAGAAAAGGACAGAAAACAGCTAAAAACAAACAGAAATCAAGCAGATACAACTGTACACAGTACAAAATGACCAAATAACAACCGAATAGAGTCAAAACTAACGCAAAACGACAGAAAGCAAGCAGATAACGGCTGTAAACGCTAGAAAGCGACCGAGAACAACCAAATAGAACAGAAAACAGAGCACAACAACAGACAGCGGGCAGATAACAGCGCTAAACAGTAGAAAACGACTAAACTCAGCCGAATACAACAAGAAAAGAACAGAAAATAGCTAAAAACAACAAAAAGCAGCCAGATAACAGCTGTAACGGTAGAAAATGACCAAATACAACCGAATAGAGTCAAATCCAGCCTAAAACAACGACAGAAAGTAAGCAGATAACAGTGCTAGACAACAGAAAACCCACTAAACACAGCGCAATACAACTGAAAATAACAGAAAACAGCTCTTAGAACAACAGAAAGCAAGCAGATAACGGCTGTAAACGGTAGAAAACGACCGAATACGACCAAATAGAATAGAAAACAGAGCATAACAACAGAAAGCAGGCAGATAACAGCGCTAAACAATAGAAAATGACTAAATTCAGCCGAATACAACAGAAAAGAACAGAAAACAGCTAAAAACAACAGAAATCAAGCAGATAACAACTGTAAACGGTACAAAACGACCAAATACAAC